>JJOG01002916.1:0-14847 GCA_000715275.1 Gyrodactylus salaris
AATTCTGTAAATACATGACTTAATTCTGAACAGTAGTGTCAATATTCGTCATTGAAAAAGAGCAGCCCTTATACAAAAATAAGCACTTTATTTCGAACATACTTGGCTCTTTTTCAATGACGAATATTGACACTACTGTTCAGAATTCAGACACATTCACAGAAATACTCAATGAAGTACAAGGACATCTTGGAACTATATGACTTAATGTTCAAGGTCCTAAATTTATAGGATCTAAAACAATCAAATCTACTTAAAAGTATAAAATAGCTATTTTATTTGTTAATGTACAGAAAAGTATAATATTCAAGTCTATTTCTTCTATCGTTCATCATATGATTTATCACCGAAAAAGTACGCTCAACAGGGGGTTTTTACAAGGCTTGATAGTTGATTATTTTGTCGCAATGAAAGAATTATCTGATAAAATAAACATTTGAAACCAATTTCTTTAAATATGTCCTATAAATGTGATGTTATATTTTAAAACTTTATTCTGATTTTAGGCCATTTCAGGACCCAATAACTTTGTAAATGAGCCTCATAGAGAAAAATTAATTATTGATTGATCAATTATAATTGATTAGAATTCAAAAAATACCATAACGTTGAAATATAACTTTTAGGACTTTTGATGCTCTATTAATAACCAAAGAGTAGAAAATCAAGGTTTTCAAGACCTACTTGTGATGATAAACAGGGGTATGTATGCGTGTTGTAGAGCTGTTCTCAGATTGGGAATTTGAGCGATGCGGAGGTACACTAGGCGGTATGATGATTGTCGTTTGATGAGAGGTGCTGCTCAAACGATTGGAGCCGTGCGGCGGAATTGGCGGAATGACCTTCTCGGCCTTCTTCATCGGCGTCTCCGTGTAGGGTGGCACTGTTGGTCGCTTATTCTCAGTGAAGCTGTCTGTCATTTTATTGCTACTAGTGGGAAAAGTGTCACGTTCTTTCAACTTGACTTTTGACATGTCTGTCCGCTTCAGTTTGCCGCGGAGTTCATCGATTACTGCTCGCTTTTGCTTTAAAAGTTTGAAAATTATTGAAACTACTGTTGAGGGGTCACACAAAATTAAAAGATATAGTGTACCTTTATTTTTTCCAAATATATTTAATTTTTTACGTTAGACGAGTATACTTAATGGCAAATGGCGTCTATCATCCACCTTAAATAAGAGTGTTTTTTCAGTTTTGAGGCCATCTTAGAAAATTTGAAATATTTTTTGATAATTTGCTGGAAAACAAATTCCACATCATATCCTGAACATTAATTCTGGCCTTAGTCTTGAGTCTAATGCTGTTTTTCAGATTCCAATAAATAAAGGGGTTTCCTTAAAATCATTCCCAAGGTAGAAATATTTCGTTGAGATTGACCATTTTCGTTTGTTTTACTTTCACCAAGACAGTTGGCCAAAAAATCAATATAGCTTATTCCAGTTGTTCAGTGTAAATAAAAAATAAAAGTTCAATAGTGTTACTTGAAGCACTGGTTTTAAAATACATAAAGAAACCTTTGATTTTTGTCATTCAACAACTCGTACAAAAATTATTGAATTTTTTCACAGAACCTTAATCGTGGGATCAAATTGTTTCTCTATTAGACTTTTTGATCTCACAAGTAACCAATCACAAGTTTCAAAGCGTTCATGTCTGTGGATTGCCTATTTCATGTCTATCCCTTCTAGGTTCTTTGATATTTCATTGTGAACATCGGGCTGATACGTTAGACAAAATTCAAGAGAGGAAGATGAAGAAAGAGCCGCAGAAATAAGTGATCGCCTAACCCACGGAAAGAATGAACAAAAATTTGACAAATTAGAAAAGGCAATACCTAACCTAAAAGACTGCCGCTAGTTGAATTTTGTAAATCCACAAACAAACGTTTAGAGGAGAGAGGGTTCAAGACAAATTTTTGAATTCATTGATGAATGAAAAAGAAAAATCCCTAATCTCTACTGATGATTCTTTAGAAAACCTTCTTTAACCCTCCTAGGCCCAAGCATAGAACGACTTTAAATTTAGAGAATTTTATTGCAGATTAATTTAAGTAAACTCAGAAGAAATTTTTGTCAAAATAATTGCTCCTTTAAAAGTTACGAATTGAAATTTTCAACTTGGCATACAATTCGATAATCTACAAAAAGAAAAAAAATCGAATGTGAAATAAAAAAAAGTTATAGGAGTTTCTGAATTTTATAAAATTCAAAATTAAGAAATTCGCGCGCAAATTTCAAACAGTTGTATTCTTGAAACCTAATGTTATTGAGTTGCGAAAGTGATGTCATTCGAAAGCCAAACATTTCCTTAGTTAGTTGCTGGTAGTTTGAATTTTCTTAATACTTTTTTTATCGGAGTTATGAGACTTTGGTGAGACGTAAAAATAATGTTTCTGTGGGCCTAGGAGGGTTAATTTTCAATAAAATTATTTGATTTTTAAGCCTTAAAATTAGTAAAAATCGAGGCAAATATGAGAAATAAATATTTCAGAAGGATGGAAGACATAATATTGATTCCCTCGATCAAAATATTAAATCTTACTTTTACTGTAATCGTTTGGACAAGAAAATAATATTTTAACAACAACAGATGAGGGACTTGGAAAACTAGCAATCACATTTCTGGCAAAAAGAGGCATAGCTACTTAAACTGTGTTTATCGTAAGGAAGGGCCTATTTTATCAAAATCTTATTATTTCCAAGTTTGTAGCCTAAGGGCTTATTTCTATGAGAGATAGTCTCTTAAATTAGTAAGGATGGTTTTACTTTAAAGTGACTCACTTCTCCCAATTTTTCATTGATCTTGAAGAAATCCGGATACGATTTAAAAGATTTCCTGGGGAGATAATGAAACCTGGGATATTCTGTCCGGCACAAGAACTGAAAGATATTCCACAGGTAGCCCCTGTCATATGGATTCATTCCATCGATAAATTTGGAGGTGACATGTTCATTAGTGGTGCGAGCGTTGGAAATGAGAAAGATGTGAAAACAAGCCAAGCCCGTTAAAGGAAGCAGAAAGATGAGCGTTAAACAGACGAGGACGATGGCAAATAAAGGATAAAAGGTCAATATCTCATTCTTTCTGTTGATGATTATAAAGACGGATCTGATGAGAGAAAAGTAGCCGTGAATGACAGTTGAAATGAGGAACATGAAGAAGCAACGGTAATTCCTTTTGCCAACGCAGTTATTTATCCATGGACAGTGATGATCGAATATATCAACACAACGCTGACAAATTGAACAGTGAGAGACACGCGGGGGTCTGTAGATCTTGCACGTGAGGCACCATTTGAGTTTTGTGCTTATCGAGTTTATTACGACGTCCTTGACCATGGGTGGCTTGAAGCCTTTCGGTTCTATTTCCTTGTCGAACTCATTCGGGAAGCCGACTGGATAGTAGCCGGGATCCATGAGAGATGCTCTGAGGAAGCATAACGAGAGGAAAAGGATGAGAATGGAGTGGATTATTAGCAAGTAAATGTTATTCTCTAGTGATGTGAACAGATAGATGAAAGCTAGTGATAGAAAGAGTAATGCGGACCAGGATAGAAGGACTAGGAATATCCTCTTAAAGTTGCACTTTTTCTTTTCCATCTCTCATTGATTTTTATATTACATTCTTTTGATTTTTTGAAAATATGCAAGATTCATCAAACAAGAAGCTGTTATTTTGCGCACTTTTAGTTTCTATCAGTATAAAATTCAAAATTTTAAATTAATAATGAGTCAAGATTTAAGAAATAAATTCATCGAATTTTGTAAATGCAATGAAGAGGAAGCTGATAGTTTTCTCGAAGCCGCCAACAACGACATTGATGTAAATTGGTTATATATATCCATCTTGTAGCAAGCTATAAATTTGTTCTTTGCCAGTGAACGGCCAAAACACCAAGAAACCGGAGTGAACACTTTATTCTCATCATCAAGTAAAAAGTATGTGTACTCATTTATATTTCCGATAAAGAGAGACTAAAAAGGAAGAGGAAGGCCAGACCTTTTACGTCGGAGGCTCTGAAGGTGGCGGGGGTGGACAACAAGTTATTGCGCCCAACAAGGACAAGAAAGAATTCGTTTCCAGCATATTTACCGCTGCTAAAGAACAGGGCGCAGAAGTCTTGGACTCTACCACGTTAGTTTGATTAAAATTCATTGAATATTTTTTTAATCCAAGAAAAAATATTTTAAAAACTATTTTTAGTTATAAAAAAAATGATAAATTCAAAGCCTTCTCCGGGGGTGCCTACGTATTGGGAGATGACGTATCGAAGCCGAGTAAGTCCCTCGTAAAACGCTCTGACGATGAAGATGAACAAGAGGAAGAGTTTATTGTCAAGTTATGGTCCGACGGGTTTAGTCTCAACGACGGACCTCTGAGGAGCTTCGAAGATCCAGCCTCAATGGAGTTCCTTTCAGCCATTAGGACGGGTAACATACCTAGAGAATTGTTGAGCAAAGTAGCTGGAAAGAGGGTTAATCTCCTGCTAGAAGACCACAAGGAGGAACCCTACAAGGCACCGGAGAAGAAGTTGAAAGCGTTCAGTGGTGCAGGAACACGCCTTGGACATCCAGAAACCTCATTTATGCCAGTTGTGAATACGAATACTCCCACTTCTAGTGTTACTGTTGACGACACTAAGCCCAAGACAAAGATTCAAGTTAGACTTATTACTGGCAAGCGACTTGTGGTGGAAATAAATCATGATCACAAGGTGTCTTCTATACGTCAGGAAGTGCTACATCAGGATGCGTCATCGAACACAGTAAACTTTCAGCTCTTTTCTGCTCATCCTATGAAGTTGCTGGAAGAGAACGTTACCATAGCAGAAGCTAATCTTCTCAATTCGGTAGTTATTCAGAAGCAATTTTGAAATAAGATTTTTTTAAACTTCAAATTCTTACTTTTCTTCCTAACAGATCAAAGTTTTATGAATCTAAAATTTAGCAGACTAAAATCTTGAAAACAAATTCGAAATTTTGCTTCAATAAATAAAATTTGAATTTTTTCAGTATGTGCAATTTGAGTGCAAATTTTGAGACCCCTATGATTTAGACTTCTTTCCTAAGTACATAATTTTTAAAAGAATGAGTTAAAAATCTTAAAAAGGGCTAAGAAAAGTTTTGAAGAATAGCTTTGATAGAGACAATTACATTTTTTCTTCAAATAATCATCACAATGCAGATAAATCAGCTACAAAGAATATTTTAGTAAAAAGAGTCTTGGGAATCGTCTCATAGTATGTAGAGAAAGAAAAGTTGCGGAGACAGATCCGTCATGCAATCAAATGCTCAGCAGCCTTCATAACATCCCAATCCTTCATCGATAAAGCTGCCCTAGCATCCTCCTCTTGAAAACCCATACTTACGATTTTCCTAATCTTTCCGTCCAGCTCTTCGTCCTGGGTTGGGCCCTCAGCGTAGATCTTGGCCCAGTGCTTCGCTGTCCGGTAGAACATGTCTGGATTTGATTTATATTGATTAGCAACGACAGCATCTTGTGGATCATTTGGCTCCGGGTCGCCGAGGAGCGCTTGAATTGAGAGTAATATTGTCCTAAGAGACATTGCAGCAGCCCATTGATTCTTGAGGATATCGAGGCAAATGACACCGGTCACCGAGCTGATGTTAGGATGCCAGATTTTGTTAATGAACCGGACGACTGGTGGACAAAATGGATAATTATCTGGAATATCAATCTGAAGGCGATACTTGGCCTTCTCGTAAGGAGTATCGGGCGGTCCCATAATTGTCCCGGTCAAGTGCATGAAATTATCAGCGTTCATTTCAATATTCACTAAATTTGAATCAGTCTAAGAGATTGAGGATAAGAGGACAGTAATTTACTTTTGCTGATTCAAGAAGCTCTTTAAGCTCTTTTTTTATCCGACTAGAAGCAAGAGACGCCATCTATTAAATCTCTCTGCTTTAGGTAAATTCCAAACTTGACTAAATTTTAAACAAAAGTTGCCCAGAGACATTATTCATTTAACGATTTTGAAATAATAATGTAGATTTCAAATTCGAAAAGTATTAATAATAAAGTATATTGGATTCCAATCACTAATTTTTAGATAGCTGCTAAATTAGCAGTGCTAATCATCGATTCAGTTTTTTATTTATTTTTCTTAAACTTAAATTTGATTGACTTCATAAAATTCAGTTTATAAAGAGTTTAGTAAACTCAGTTTACTGTTATTTTTCCCAACTCGCGTTTAATTTAAACGGTTTAAACATAAAATATTACAATGAAAAATATGTGAAAAGGAGTTATATAGCAATTAAATTCAGTAATAGACATTCACCTCTGTCGAAAATTTTCCTACCATTACGTGATATTAATGATAATTGTCACGATTCTTATCATTAGTCCAAGAAATTTGTGTAAATTTATCAAATACGTGACTTTTAAAATGACTTGTTCTCAAGAGAAAAAATTATGTAATCTATTAATAGTGCATTATTTCTATAATTTGAGTGTTGATGATAAATTAAAAAAAAATCTACATTTGAAATTTTTTGAATTTCTTTCTTTTTAAAGCAAAAAAAATTATAAATAGAAGAATTATTTTTCCGAATAACTCTGAAATAATTGTATTTAAAAAAAACTTCAAAAAATTTAAAATTCGTTCCCAAAGTTCATCACTGATTAAATTATTAGAAAATCGTAATTTTATTCTGAATCAGGCTCGAAATGAAAAATAATATCATTTCTAAATGACTCTGTGGAAAAGTTGTAAAAATTCATTAAAATCCTCTTATTATTTTCATTCAAATCAAAATACACTAGCAAATACAGCAATAAAGGTTTTATTTAGAAATTTTTTTCGAGGCGTTCAACTTCAATTTGGATCCTCCATTTTTCATAAAATATCCTGGCGGTCCTATGAAGCTTTGACCATGTCCCTAAGATGTCCATTCACACATCTTGTAATTGAGAGAAGTCAACAGGCGACAAGAAATGCGAGTGGACAATCATAGAGAAGCAAAGGGTATAGAGAGATCAACTTACCACTAAAGATCACAAAGCCTGATCGTCATGTATCGGAGAGTAAATGAGAATGATACTTTTTCAATGAAGAGGAGCCTTTTAAATAGTATTTGAGCGCCTCAAATGGGTGGTTTATCTCTTCATCTACATTTTAGGTTTTCTCTTTGTATACCCTTTTTCTGATCTGAGTTCTTCTACAGTACACTAACCCTTGTTAACATGCAATACATCTTCTTTGTATATGTTATATACATCTACAGTTTGTCATCAATTATTAATTTCTAAGTAAACCGTATACACACAGATGGGGGCCCTATTAGAGGTTTCAATTTCTGAAAAGAGAACTCAAAGAGAACGTTGGCGTAGTGAGAGAATATTTGAGTGCACATGAAAGACCTCTGCCATTTCCTAATTGGTGCAGGATTGTGGGTTGAAATCGATCAGCTCTTGAAAGAAGTAAGAAAAACTCTTTCTATGCTTCATTGCATAACTGATCGTTCATCATTAAAATGAGCACTGCTCAAATATCAATAGCAACGCCCTTATATTTCATTTTTTTCTCTTTTACTTTAGAGATTAATCATTATCTCTTCAAAATAATACGTAAAAGGTATTGATAACAAGCGCAAAATTAAAAAACCTTGCCATAAATCATAGATCAGTAGAAATCATTTTCGTTTAATAAATAATTATCCATTTGCTTCGGAAGGAATTCAGTTATGGGAAAGTACATACGATTTCTTATAAATCAATGGGGAAACTACTTTGGAAGAGGTGTTTCAAGAAGAACTTGATTATCTACAGCCAGCTTTGGCCCTCAACATTCTTTAGATATTGCATCATATTCAATGTTATCTTCTAAATTATGTCAAAAATTGGATAGACTTCTATTTTTAGAAAAAATTATCAAAAGACTGCGCAATGATAGAAGAAAATTAGGCTTCACTTTTTTTACAAAAATACTTTTAGCATGAAATAATCTGGTTGCTCTAGACTGGTATGAACCTTTTTGTCCATTAAAAATTTTTTTCAGTCCATTTCTTAGGGCTCAAATAGTCCATTTGCTATAAAAAGTTTGAAAATCATGTAAATAGCTATTTAATTTAATCAAACCCTGTATTATGATTCAAAATACAATGTTTTTTAACATTTTCTTTATTAAAAGGTTTTCTGTTGTTGAGATAGTAAGAAGCTTTTGAAAAGCTTCTCTCAATAGCGGTAGGTTGACAGTTTAAAAGCAAAGAAACTCTTGTTCTACCATTTTTTTCAATCCGCTCATAGATTTGAATTTGAATTCGTCAGAATATAATTGAAATAGATCTTGATAGAATTCATTTCTATATTTAACCTCGGGAAAACTGGGTTTTACAAAAGGGAAGTTTCTTTGCACATCCTTGAAGATGGAAATGAACTCCCAATCGACGGAATAATAATAGTTGTAATAATGGGTTTTTGGACGTTTCGGGACTGGTTCCCTTCTTCAGTTGTCTTTGAAAATGTTGAAAAAATAAAAATGCAGCATTCACATCCCAGGGCTCTCGTCCCTCATTTCCATTTTCTTTTCCCGAAGTTAAATATATAAATGAATTAATCTTGAGTGATAGAAAATTCTCTATGGATTATTCACTAGGAACAGACCCAAACTTTTCTTCAGATACCTGATTTGGGATGAAAGGCGTTTCAATAATTATCACCAGGTACATTTTGGGCAGAATTTTTGTTTTAAATCGAGCACCAATTATTCATAAATTCCCATTAATCGAGAAGGATGTTATCATTCGAATATTTGAAGAAAGAAAAAACTAAAGTGATTTAATTTGGAAGCTGAATTTATTGACAAGAACAAATAATATACATTAACAAATCAGAAATAACAAAATAACATTAGCCTGTACAAGAGATGTTGATCCTGTAAAAGGGGGGGGGGGGTTAGGTGGGGAGCGTTATTAAAGATCAAAGCCAAAACTCGTTGTTCGGCAAATCTGGCTGGCCAGTCCTCCCAAAGCGTATTGCATCATCCGGGTTGGAGATGGTCTTTGTGACTTTGGCCTCGTTAGTCTTGTAGTCGCCCTTTTCAAGGGTAAAGTGCCGACAGAAGAATATCAACAAAATGACCATTGCCACAAGAATAGTGCTCACGACAACTTGACAAGAAGAGAAAAGAATTAATGACTTTGGAAGAAGGATATACTTTCAAGTGGGCAAGAATTTAGAAAGTTTTGTAATTTCCAGTTAATTCAAGGTCTCTTGATTTATATTTTCCGGGACTATAGTCTTCTTAATAGAATTCCATGTTAAAGATCCAATGGATAAGTCTACTGCAACATGGATCATTTGAGAAAGGTACATGAGAAGATAAAATTCTGGATTTTAATGTGTCCCAAATGAACCAGCAGACTTCCCAGTATTGAGAGTTCAAAGAAGGATTATTCAGGCCAAACATAACAACAGCAATGTTGTTTTAATGGAAGTTAATTATAGAGGACAAAGTGTGAACGAATTAATTCAAATTTATGTTTTGAAGAATCCAGATCGATCTGACGATTTTCTTGTGATGATTAGATTTGTATATGAAAATATTTTTTCAAAGAGCTTTATGTCTTACGATCAATCGAACTTTTTAGAAATTTTAACTTGGCGAGAACTCTCGCACTGAAATAAGCTAAATTTTAAGCTTCATGTCGCCTTTATTTCAGTGTATTCAGAAAAAACATGTCACAAAAATTTAAACATGTTTAGTTTGGGAGATATTCACGGGTTCCTTAAAGATGAATGAGGTCTTTGTCTCTTTAATGAATAAAATTAATAAAATAGAATAACTATTTAATTTTCCTGTTATTCATAAAATCAGTTAATATCTGTGCAAATTTCAAGTTTGAGGAAAATAGAAAATCTCTGATATGGTGTTTTCAGAATTCAACGGCCAACATCTTTTTCCCAAAAAAATGACTGAATGAAGTACCCCTAATCAGGAAGCCTATGAACTCTTCTTCAAAATGATGTGACCTGATGCATTTTACGACCCTGGATATATGAATAGCGTCAAGAAAACAGAAGCAACACTGTGTCTTGAAGGGTAAGCTATATGTAAAATTCTCCCTGTACCAAGATCAAGCTGCCTCCTCTAGTTAACTGTATTTTATCAGTTTGAGAACTTTTTTCCTCAATTAATAATTAGTGAAATGGAAAAATCGATATTTCTCTGCCTATATCTGGGACGTAATATCAGAATGACTTTCATCCACTGTTTTCTGAAATAAGCAAGTCTCGATTTTCGCGTATCTCGAAATCCAAATCATCGAATGTTGAGGAACACAAACTAAATTTGCTATTTGAAATTTCTATTGGATGTATTTAGACTCGTAGATGCCTTTAGATGCTTTTGGCTTTCATCATCATGACCCTTAACCCTCCTTAAAAGGCATGTTTCCGTTAATTTAAAAGATTAGTTAATTTTCAAGTTGAGATTATTTTAGTTAAATCCCTCTCGGCCCCAAGAACGACCCCATTGGTAATTTCGCTGGACAAACGATATAGTCTATTTATTTAAACTAGCTTGAATATAACAAGAACTATTCCTAGGCCGGTTTCAACCTATCAGGTCTCATCAGTAGTATTTATTTATCTCAATTATAATTTTTTAAGTCCGTGCTTTAAAATATTTTTAGCTTATTTTACAAACGTCCAACTTGTAAATTGACGGTAAGAGATTCACGCCTAGATTTGAAAAGTAAATACACACAAGGCTATTTGATTATGAGCAAAATATCCTGACAGAAACAATTAAATATTCCCATCTCGCACAGATCATAATTAATCTAAAGTTGAATACGTTAGCAAAAATTTCCGGAAATATAACGACAGATTATTACAATAAACGTATTACCGTTGTATGTGGGGATTCAATCTAGGCCTCGTTAACGCAAATTATTTTTAACGACTCTCATTCTTAAATTCAGATAGACCAGTCTTGTTGATAAGAAGACTCGCTTACTTGTTGTAACTCGGAGATAAATTTAATAAACTTCCTCGATTCCATTAAGCTTGAGTTGCAAAGATGAGAAAATATATTTTTGTGAGCCAAAGAAAAATCTGAGAATTCTTTGGTTCAAAAGTGGGCAATTTTTTCAAATCGAATTTTGAAGAAATACTCTTACATATTAACGAATACTGACACAAACGAGAGTAAATTATCTTTCGATCAGAATCAAACTCACTCAGACCAGATTAAATTTGAAAAAAATATTTTTATCTTTGACTGATCATATTTTTTGATAAAAGAGTCAACTTTGAGATAAATACAGATTGAGATTTGATCTTTCTAACTGTGCTCATGAAGCGCCCAAGTTTGTGTTACAAGAGGGGCTTAGAGAAGGTTAAGAGCTCTCATGTTGGAACTTTTAGCAAGGTGAGAAAATAGAAAATGTGCTTTTGACTAGGCCTAGATGAAAAATGATTTTTAAACTCAAAACTCACCTCCTGCAATGATTCTGCGAATAATGAGGGTTCCATCGTCGGCAGTCTGAAATTCCAGGTTATCCGGAATCACTGGGGACGGTCTAATCTCGAGGGGCTCATTTTCCGGCATGATCTCTTCAATGCCACAACGATCCTCACGAATGGACTCTAGAAGAAAGAAAGGCTTAATATTCTTTCTAAAATGAGAGATGGGGCAGTGGGGTTATAGAAAGAACATTCAAAGACATCTTTTGATTACATGTTAGCTCCTTGGTGGGAAATGAGTTCAAAATCATTATAGTAGATGTATTTATTATTCGTGAGGATATCTAGTTTCAGCCAATCCTAGTATTCTCTCCCTTCAAAAGAGACGATCGATAAATCGTAAGATGTGAAATTTTAGTTAAAATTGCCAATTACAAAGGAATTCTCTTTCCTATCAGAAATATTCAATCAGGCTAATTTGCATCCATTTTTAGAATAATTACTGAAAAGACAATTCTTGCTGAATTTTAGTAAAATAATGGAAAATTCAAAGAGGTGATTATAGCACTTTTCTCTAGTACAGTGTCTAAAGGCATGGTTTTTCATTAGATTGGACTGTGATTCAATGCAAAGGCAATAGGTGAGACATCTCCTGATTGAATGTTGGCGTGCACCTTAATTTTTAAATCATCAAAAATGTATGTTGGCAAAAATAGGCATTTATTTTTTCAAGAAATTTTCAGACACTAGGTTTTCGACTTTTAATATGAGGGAAAAGTCAAGATACATGAGGATTTTTTGAAAATATCCATTCTATAAATAGGCTGTTTATCATAATACTACCATTGCCTATCAAATTGATTTGAATAAGCCTGTGGAAAGCAATTCTCAATTTGATAGCCTATGGTAGGCCAATAATGCCATTTTTTCGCCATGATAAATTCATTGGAGCAATTATAATGTTCCAGGATCATGAAAAACATGGTCTGAACCTAGTATCGCATTTAACTATATTTTATTTACCTCGAGAACTGCTACAGGAGTAGCAAAAACAGGTTCGGGACAAAAAAGATTATAATTAGCATGAAACATTGAGACTCTGATGTTACTTTTTATGGGCTAGTGTTTCAAACTCTCTATAACTGAAGAGATGATCAATCGTCTTTCTGATGAGACAAATAACTACTATCACATCAAGAAAGGATCTATCCTTGGAACAAAACCTGATGAGCTCTACAAACTAATTGGGATCCACATTCATATGAGTATAAACTCGGCTGAAATCTTTTAGAAGGTACTAGTCGAACCTATTGTGCGCCTGTTGCCACAAAATATTGCAGAGTAATCGTTTTCAAGTTCTAGCAGCAAACTTAGACTTCGTGAACAAAAATCAAAATTCTGGAGATTCTAGTTCGGACAAGTTTTGGAAAATTCGATGGTGGATCAAAGGTTTTCGAGATAGCTGCTTGAAAATCAAAGATAGTGAACACAATTTTTATCAAGGCTCATCAAAGAAAAAGGACGAGCTTTGGCTATCCTACAATGTTGTCTTGAAATTAGTCTCAGACATTCCCGAGGGACAAAATTTCAAAATATATGCAGATAATTTCTTGAATAAGAGATGAAATTGAGAAGAAAAATCGAGTGAATCTTTTCGTAACAAAATTCCCTCAATGAATCTTTCGACTCAGTTCTGCTAATAACAAAACGAATTCCAGCACCTCTTGTTGACGTCATCAAAGATGGGTTCGATCATAATAGGCGCGAAAAGTAGAAGCCGCTATTGTCAAAGTACAACAAAGTGGTCTTGTGAAAAGTGCATTCATAAATTTACTTATGAGTAGTCTTATTTAATCCCAGTCTTTTAATTTAAAAATAGTGTTATGTTTCTTATTAGACTAACTCAGGATTTGAAAAAAAGTAAATCTTCAAACATAAGAACGGAGAATTAGTTTGCTAGAGCCCTCCAAAGCGTTGTGTGATCGCTCTATTTTAACGGTTGAGATTTTTGGGGTTTGTAAGAGACTACCTCGAGAATGAAAGAGTGAACAAACATCGACATAATTATGAATTTCTATCATTTAGAATCAAAACGACCAAGAGAAAAAACATTTTTCATGTTTGTTTTAAATAATTGAAAATAACTATTATAAGTGATAATTTGTATCAGTATTTCCTATGGTTTGTAATAATAATCCCTACCCTCCTATAACAAGTGATAGTAGCTCTATTTCTCGTAGCCCTTGTCATAATTCGAACAATTTCCTAAATAAATAAATAGGGACTTTAAGGCTAACGCGTAGCAGTGGCCACTCACCATTTTTGTAAAATACGTTAATATTAGCTGGATCAGCAAAGGCCATTCGGAAGGGGAAGATGTTATTCCATTGAGCGGCATACATGCAGCCATCGAATCCTTCCAGGCTGTCCATGGAATCATTCCTACCGACGTACAGTGTGTGCGGACCGTCAAGTCGTACATCAGAAGTCTCAGAGAGATATTCTGTAAAGTCCTTTGTAATTACTGGATAATCGTCGACCTTGAATATTGTTAAAGTATTAAGATAGTTCATTAGGATTGCGAGAGAAAAAATAGCTCAACAAAAGTTGCCGATTTAAGCCCCGGTGTTGCTCCTGAGCAACATTGACTTTTCTTATCGTTATTCATATATCCAAGGTCGTAAAATATATCAAGTCACATCATTTGGAAGAAGAGTTTGTAGGCTTTCTGATTATATATTTTCAGGTAATTCAGTCATTTATTTGAAAGAGGATATTGGCCGTCGAATTTTGAAAAATTCTGAAAACAGTAAATTTAGAGTTTTACTATTTTCCTCATCTTACGTTTTAGAAGAATTTGCAAAAGGATGTAACTCTCTTTGAATAACAAAAAAACAAGACATAATTATTCTATTGAAAGAAGCAAAAGGCCTCATTTATCTTCAAAGAAACCGTGAATATCTCCCAAACTAAATATTTTAGGAAAAATTTTCATAACTGAAAAGTTCTTAAGATTTAATTTTTAGCCTAGTTAACTTTGTAAAATAGGAATTATCATTGAATTGTAGAGTTGGGTCTTAAAGGTTTTTTTTCTTAGAATTGAGTTTCATAGCCGAGTCCAACAGGTTCACATGAGGGGTTATAATGGGGAGGAAGGTTTGAAACTGTTTAAATTTGTTTCAAGGAGGGAGGAGACCGGAATCGTACCCACGTCATATGAGGGTTAACCCTCGAACGGAAACATGGGTGATTTTCCACCCGGACTGACTTTCGATTTAAAAAATAATAAATTCTTAAAATAATAGAAACTCAAAGTTTAATTTTTAATCTACCTTATCGGATTGTTTCGGTCGCGTATGAACAGGCCCCTAGAAACCATTTTATTTTCTGTCGCAACTATGGTAACTTCGGGTG
>JJOG01002917.1:0-11839 GCA_000715275.1 Gyrodactylus salaris
TATTATCTTAGAAGCTATACACCTTTGAAAACAGTTTGGGTCGGATAAGACCCCATTTCCAGAACTAGGGTTAATATTCTTAAAATATGCAAATCTAAATATTCAAGACGGAATTTTGAGGGGGTCCCGGCGACTTAAATTTCTTCTTATAGAATCTTGAGGGAATTTGAAACGCGAATTCAAAAATGTGTCTAGGTTCTTGGACTTTTAAAATTTTTATTTATTAATTATCTTAAGCTGGCAACCTCCAGTTTTGTACAGATCACAAAAACTAACATTTTGAAGCTCCTGCATAACTCTCTTAAAAGTATTAAGCGGGAAATATTTCGAGACAATTATCCTTAAAATTGCAGTTCCGCGTGTAGATTTAATTTTTTATTGTACTATTATTTGAAAATGTAAGCCTTCGTGTTTCCTGGTCAATTTCATATGTTTATGTTATCATCCTTAGAGAGAGCTGTCAGTCAAAATTAGGATTTTTTAAAAATGTGAATTGCAAACAAATGAGATTTGTCGGTTTATTTGTTATAGCACTTCAATCAAAAGTACTATGAGGCTGAGAGCGGTAAAAATCCAACGAGTCTAATAATTGAGGGTTTTTACAGAGTTCTAGGTTCTGTCCAATTACTTACTCAAAAAACTATCAGTTACATTTTTACTTCAAAAAATATCCGAAAATGTTTTGTTTTGTTCTTAAAATTAAAAATTAAGTATGATATTCAAACTTTTAATGAATGATCATGTTCTTGGGTCATTCAGCATTTATGTGAAAATTATCTCATCTTACTGACAAGTTTTTATTTTCAATCGATGAATCTTTTAATCATTGACTGTATCCATTTCAAGCGTCTTGCTTTATGCTACTGTTTAAAGAGAGTAGTCCTGAATGGTTTCGACCAAATGCAGTTGTTATGGACTCGAATAATCCTTTTAGCTTTCGATAAATCTCGATTAGATAATTTTCTGGGTCGCCCTCTAGTTTCTTTTCTCCGTCGGTAGGTTTTAATTGTCTTGAAATCTCCCGAATATCAACATTTTGAGACCTTAGAACTTCTAGCCTTATCTTTTCTTCTGAGGTCAGATGATAGAAAGGCCTTTCGATTATACTTTCTGGTTGCAATAGACATTGCTTATATAGCCTATGGCGTGAGAAAAAAATGAGATTTGGATACATCTTTTCAAGTGGTTGGCTTATTATCGTCTGTACTAAAACTCAGATTGTGGAAAATAAAAACTTGTCAGTAAGATGAGATAATTTTCCCATACAGAAAGCCGATGTAGGAGTCTTATTGGAATCGGCGAAAATCGAAGCTTATTTACTATTGAACACTACATTCCTAAAACCAAAATCATGTTTGATGATAAAAAACAGAATTTGTATTTTTGGAACCTGTTTCAAATCTTTAAAAATAAAGCTTAGTCTGACGTCTAATAAGCAGTTTTAATTTGATTCTAGTATGTCAAGACGTTTAAATATTCGACTTACTAACCTAACTCACTAACTGACACTTCACTTCGAGAGTTGAAACTCTTATGGAATAAAGTCTCAAGATTAGTTAGAAATCAGAAATTTAACAGAAAACTACACTGAAAGAAATTCATTTGATCTTTTTCCAGCCTATGCTCTTCTGTTGATCGGTGTTAAAATGTTCAATAATTGAGTACAGTTAAATTATGGTGTTCATTCACCAAGAATGCATTGATATGATTTCTGATTCTCAAGATTGCTTAAAAACATTTTATTTGTACTTTTCAAGTTAAGATTTCATTTATCAATCAGAGACAAACATTGTGGGAAAACACAAAGTTCATTGGTGATAATGAAATATATTCTTAGTGTGGATTCAGCATTGTTGAATGATTACCAATCTTCTCTCTAACGGTTATTATGCAATACAGCTTGGGATGTAAAGAGAACGGGCAGTTAAGATAAACAAAATAAACCAGAGTTCTAGAGATTGCAATACCATTTAAATAGGCAATGCATAGAGTGTGTAAGCAATATATATTATTTCCAGAAATGATGGTACATTCCTCTTCAAGTTGTTCAATTCACGACTTTCTATAAATTATTCAATAGAGATATTGATTTCTATTTGTAAAGGCATTATTTGGGCATAGTCTTCGCTAATCGTTTACATTAAATTAATGAGAATGGCAATTAAAATTAGGAATTTTTTCTTAAACTCTGAACATCTTCAAGAGTAAGCAGAATTTTGCAAAAAATACACAAATAAAAGATCGGGCTTCTAAGATCAGAATGAGTGTTTTTATCATTTTGAACATTGAAAATAGAAGAAATTATCAGAGGTAACCGTTTTTCCCTTTTTCAAAAAAGAATAAATGAGTTCTTTTACATCCCTTGTTTTCCGATGAATATTTGTGCATAGATAAGCATTTTTGACTGGCTTAGAGGGTATATATCTTGAAAGAAGAAATAAGTTCAAATGTGGTGTCTCTTGCATTTTTTGAACTTTTTTTATCCATGTACTCATTTGTGGCTCACTGTAGGAATCGTCTTCATCTTCAACAAGATCCTCCTCACCACTGTCAGTTGAGTTACCATAAAAGTCAAGCGTATTATCTAAATCTTGTCATAAGGTCGTTGAGAAATTGAGGGATTTCCTTTTAGAATGAAATGAAAGTTGTAACATTTTCTCTGCTTTTATACCGTCTAAGATTATGTTTAGGTAAAGTTATACGAATAAATATCAAGACGGGTCTATAAAAAATGTTTATAGAGAACTAAAAAAATTTCATTCTAGGTAAACAATGTGAATAACTCTTCTTAGGATAAGGCTTGGATTAGAAAAAGTGAGATAAAATCGATCGGGCCTTAAAGACCCGATTTCCAGTGTGAGAGTTAAGGTCAGCCAGAGTTTAATCTACTAAGTTTTCTGTCCTTAAAAGTCCACTGTCTTCATATGGGAAGAATTGAAAAAAATTCTATGGTGAAAAGACAATGAATTTTTGGTTTGATGATTCATATCAATCATTCATTGAGACATTTGACTGAAATTCAAGAAACTTAAACTTATCATTAGGGCCAGATGTATTGAGAAACTATAGCTAAAAGTGTTCTAAAGATTACTAACCTCAACTCAGCAATATGGCCATTAGCGGCGCAGTAGTGCAGAGGAGTGGATCCACTATGATCTTGATGGTCAATATTAGATCCGTAGGAGATCAGTTCAAGCATCACTTTCCCTTTGCAATTTATGGTAGCGAGTGTTAATGAACTCTTGCCTTGTGAGTCTAGGGACTCTGTGGAGGCATTCTGACTGAGGTAATATTTGACCAACTCGTGGTTTCCCTGACTACTCGCTATCAGCAAGGGCGTATATCCAAGTCTAGTATGTAAACGGTGAAAGTACAAATAATTGATCTGATTCGAAAAAAATGAGGAGTAATCGGCTTGGTATTATTAAAATAGAGTCGAAAGTTGTTGCTGATTTTGTATATGTATCCTAACTAGATTTTCAGTTTCTCATTTTCAAGAATGATTTATCAGATAAATAATTATAGAGAATTCCTTAAATTAGGACACTGCTTACCGAAAATCGATAGATAGAATATTATACGATCATATACTTTCATAATTAAGTCTCCTCAAAACAGTGTAATTTTAGCTAAACTTTTTTCAAATGATATATGACTTTGTCAAAGTCCTGGGAAATGCGACTGATAAAAACGTACTAATACAAACCTCAATCCCACATCAGTACACTCTTAAGTGTAGAAAAGAATTGATTGACTTCTGTGATATATTGGACTATGCTTTTTACATAGAATACATAATTAGCATCCAAAATAGGAGGCATGAAAGGGAGAAGAGGTTTACATGTAATGCCCGACAAACCTGCTCTACCGAGTCCACGTGTAATAATGTAAGTACCGAATTAGGCCTGTCGATTTTCTAAATTGTTCTTCCATCAGATTCAGATCTGATATGAGACATTTTTATGTATTTTCACTTTCATTGTTTGTTTAAACAGTCTTTTGTGCATAATAAAATATATTTTATCATAAAGCCTAATACACATTCTGTATATTCGATGTTTAGTTAAACGGGGAAAAAGAATAGCGAATTATAGGAGGTTATTATTTGCACAGAGACAAGAGAAAACGCCATTTTCAATATTAGAAAATTGCCTTTGACTGTCTATGATTAGAAAAGATTTGCATCATTCTATAATTGGAAAGGTCAGATGAGATAAATGCCAAATCGGTGATAAAAAACTTGTTTGCAAATGTTTTGCAGTTTGTACCTGATTTTGATATAAATTTTTAATTTATAAAAATTTTCATTTTTCAATAAAAAATCAACAAAAGAGAACACAAACTTATCCGTTTGATTCACATCAGCGCCATATTCAAGGAGCAATTGGCATATCCTAAGTCTGCATTCGCTGTTATAAGTGGCCCCCAGTAGCGGTGTGATACCCTCATTATCGGGAATGTCTGGTTTGGCATTGTTCTGTAACAAAACTTCAACGATTCTCGTATGACTCTCCGAGGATGCCACACAAACTGAGGCCACGTTCAAGGCGGTTCTTCCATCATTGTCTGCTCGATCTAGTTTCGTATCTGGAATTTATCAGAGTATTAGTTTTGTTGAATCTCAAACCGCCTCGTTAAGCCTCCTGGGCTCACACGATTCGTTACTTTGGACCTAAAAATGTCTAATTGACTGAAAGTAAGCTTTATTTCTTTTTAAATAAAATTTTAAAGAAAACCTTGAATAATTTCGTCGTTGTTAAAATTATTTTCCAAGTTCTTTCAGACATTCTAAACTTTGACCAATCATGTTTTTCACACCTGAACTCTCAGGATTAGAACAGATTGAGACTTGATAGACCTTTCAAAGTCGTGAGATGATAACGTTTGTGTGACACTAGAGGACCCGGAGGGTTAATGTTCTGTATATTGGGAATCATTTTACTCAAAAGAAAGGAAATTTTTATATTTTCAATAATTTTATTCCTATATGAAGCCTTATCTTAAAATAACCAATTTGAAATAGAATTAAATCTGATTCTAAAAAAGTACTTTTCTGGAGAAATTTAGGCTGTTTTAGTGCTTCAAAATCCAGAAGGATACATTTCAAAGTTACGTCTCCTTATTAAAAATGAAATAATGTAGATTCCGTTTACAATACTTTACTAAAAATTGCTTAATTAGTTACTAGCCAAGAATAGGTGCTCAAAAAATATTTTAAACGTTTTAAATAAGCATTTTTTCTGAATACTTAAAACAACTCTGAATTTTTATTTCTGAAGCGTATTACTGAGACTACTCAACTTAAAGTTAAAAGAATTCAAATTGAAGTAACCCGGCCTCTAGTTTAAATAATAACCCAATGAAGAGCTTACTATATTTGATCAAGGTGTTCAAGACATGTACGTTGCCCATGTAGGCGGCAGCGATCAGCGGCGTCCGACCCTCAGCGTCGCATTTATCAATTTCCGCCTCATTCTCCAACAACAGCTTGACGACGTCGTTATGGCCAGCCCATGAAGCTGCTCGTAACGCGGTCCTCTTATCGGTGCCCGTTAGATCAACATTTGCTCCCGATTTCAGAAGATGCTCAACTATTTCTATAATAAATAGAGATTTATTTCTTAAAAAGATTCATTATCCTAGACTAGGATTCCTAGTTGAGATCAATCATGTATTTAAGAGAGAGCTTTACAACTTAAGTTTAAAAGGGGCCTGTCGCGAATTTTTAATATCTTCAATCATGTATTAGATACATTTTACGATAACTTTGAAAAATCTCCTAATTTTAAGTGACTAATAAAATTCACTTTCCATCTCAAATTTTATTGGATGAGAGTTGACAATACATCTGAATAGATTTACATTTAAATTTTGTAATAATTCATAGTCTCTTTTTTCAGCTATTTTTTCAAAATTTGTGATTCATTTTATAATTCTTGAATTCATCTGTTTTTAGGGTTGAGTAGAAGGACCTCTACTACCTTATAAGTTCTACGTGTTGAATTCGATATAAAAATCTATTTAATTTCATTATGAAAATTCAGGTAAAACACCCAAACTAAAACAGCCAATGAGAATCGTTTAAAATTTATTTTATACCAAATCCTCCATATAAGAAACGCATAGATAAAATTTAATTGAGTTACCGAACCTTCTGGGTTTCTTAACTGTAGTCAGATAAGAAATAATGTATTTTCCTAGTAATGAAAATTTGAAAAGTGTTTCGGATTAAAACTTGTATTTATAAGAGGTTTTTTGTAGTTTGGTAATATTTGTTTCTAAGGAAAAGATCAATTATAAAATAATTGTTAAATCCAAAAGTTGAGATTTACATTAAATTAGCAAAGCAAGAGATAAAATTTAGAAATCTTGATAAATTCTTCATTTGATATCCAAAATAGATTGTTCAAATATTAATTTCTTTTCGTAGTTTTCTCATTTTCTAACTAACCAATATTTCCACTCCATGAAGCGGACCTCAGCGGGGACCATCCTTCAAGGTCAATCTGATCAACATTTGCTCCGTAGTCAATGAGCAGTTTGACTATCTCCAAGTTGTCCCGTCTGGCCGCCAAATTAAGCGCCGTGGAACCGTTAAAATTGCACAAATTCACATCGATCACACCAATCTTGAGAATCGATCGCACGCTATCCACTTCGTTTTGGTGTACAGCATTGCACAAATTCGAAATCGAAGTTGTCTTGAGTTCATTTTGCATTTTTTCACACTCCCTCTCACGATCAATTTCCTTCTTGTAGACTTTGAGGGTGTTGAAGAAAATCGGATCATGGCCAAATGTCAGCAGGATCCCTTCCACGTCAAGTCCAAGGTTCCAATAGCTTATTTTTGGCCCTTTAAAGATTAGGTTGATTTTGGAGAATTTAATCAAATTAGCGATTTCCTTCAGGTTTATCGTCATCTTATCACCAGCGCGATGAATGTGATGCGCCAGTTGAAAGACCTCCCGGTCATTCTTGAAGGAATAGAGCCGGGCGCGTTCTATCATCGCCTTGGCCAAATACTCATGGCCAATTTGTTCGTTACAAAAATAGTTCTCTGTACAATGCTTGAGGTCCTTGATCCAGTCGGCAAAGCTATTGTGAAAGAAGCGTATCTTTTGATGGTCTTTTACTAAAACCCTGCTCATAGCATGTAGGTTTGAGTCAACATTCTTCTTCTGATAGCTCCCCTTGTACTGCTTTAAAGCCGAGTGAAGATCCTGGATTGTAATACTCCGGTTTGCTGCCAGAATGATCTCAAAGATAGTCTTTACCTCTGATAATAGAATGACTTTTGAGTCTACTGGAAATAGGTATTCACAAAGCCACAAGTAAAGGCCGTTCAGAGTTCCTGGAATGGTCGATATGTCGCTGAGGTTTATCCAACCCTGAGCGCAACCGTTTAATACAATTTTCACGAATAAAATACATCCATTGCTTTTGATGTTGATCTGTTGCAGAGCGGTTATCCCTTCGGGGGATCTGAATCTCTTCTGGAGTAATTCTTCATTCTCCAACCTTTTGAGCATGTAGTGTTGGATGTCTTGTAGAACACTCGGTCTTCGCAAGTCATCGAGAGTTAACCTTTGAAATCGAGGAAATTGTCTTCCCAACTTTGTACGATTATCTCTATTGCAAGATATCACAAAGGATAACCATTTCGGGATGAAGTGGATGTTCCTTGAGATGAGTTCTGAAATATTCCGACTGTTGTTGAACTCTCTTGGCGACTCTGAGCTGAGGTTGGAGTCCAGTGACTTGTTGTGAAGACTCTGAAATTCTGTGAAGGAAGAACAGGATTCTGTTATAAAGTCGTTGTCTCTAAGGCAAGTGGAGAAACCCGATTGTACGTCTAATGAGTTATCCACGGAATCTATGATTATTAAGAGTGTGGAAAAGCCATCTTCATATCTGTATTGATTGAGAATATCTAAAATGCCCTTACGAAAAACTTCATCGGGTGCAAGGCATAGTTTTGAGTTTGTGAATAAGGAAATGTAGCTCTTTTTGTCAATGTGGTTTCTGTAAAAGGAAGAAATGGGATGCTTTGAATTAGATATCTGATCTCTCATGGAAAGAATGAATTGTGGTAAATTGACCCTCTGTTCATTGAATTGGTCGCATTTAAAGCTTGCTAGAATACGTTTCGCTAGTTTTGCAGTTGGGTTGTTGGTAGGTTTAACAGAGGATTCCTTTGTGTGTTTGATTACTTCATCAAACAGCGCAGTCTTGCCACAGCCTGGACCACCTACAAGAATTACTCCATTACATGAGGAATCAAAGTCTCTACTTGATAGACTCGAGGATTTATGATTGAGCCATTGGAAGAGCTTGAAAAATAACCAAACACGACCAGTGAAGTTTTCTGAGAGAGATTTTTCATTGTAAAATGAAATCTCAATGTCCTTTTCGTCTAAATCAGTACAAGGTGCAGAACAAATAGATGATGAACGTGTTGATGACGAAGAGCAATGAGAGGAGTTTGAGGTGCTGAAGGATGAGCAGGAGTAGAGAGAATTTAGGGACTTTCTCGTTCTCTCGTTTGTTGATCGTTTTCGATTGAGATCCGAGATAGAATTCAACGATCCATTCTTATTTTCTTCCAAATCTTGTTTCTGAGTCAGCATGACCACATTTGTCGTGAGCTAAATGTGCTCATGTCATTATTAGGCTTTTAATAATTTTCTGCAAAAATTATATTCAATTTGCTGTGAATCCGTCTTGAATCAAATTTGACGAGTTAAAACAACACACTTATTTTGACAAATATCATTTGTGTTTAAAACAGAGACTCTTTATCAATAATTTAAATTTTAAACTATGTTCGAAGCACGATTAGTACATGCCGATGTCTGGAAGAAGGTCATCGATTCCATTAAAGATCTCGTCCAAGAAGCAACTCTCGAATGCACTGAAAGTGGAATCAGTCTTCAAGCCATGGACAGTGCTCATGTGAGTCTTGTCACTCTCCTTCTACGCAGTGAAGGTTTCGAGTTCTATCGATGCGATAGAAACCTCTCTCTCGGCGTGAACATTACCAGCACCTCAAAGATCCTCAAGTGCTCCTCGGCTAATGACTCAATCACTCTGAAGGCCTGTGAAAAAGCCGACACTTTGACTTTTGTTTTCGAGTCCAAGAACCAAGAAAAGGTCTCTGACTTTGCGATTAAACTGATGGATCTCGACGTAGACCACCTGGGCATCCCTGATACCGATTACAAGTGCATCGTTTCAATGCCAAGTCATGAATTCCAAAGGATCTGCAGAGATTTGAAGGAAATTGGTGATTCCGTTGTTATCGCCGTTAACAAGGAGGGCGTCCGATTTAGCTCAAACGGTGACCTAGGCTCTGGTAATATCAAGCTCACACCAACAGCGAATGCTGATAAACCCGAGGAAGCTGTCACTATAGATATGAAGGAACCTGTCTGTATGACCTACTCTCTACACTACTTGAGTATTTTCACTAAAGCTACGCCCTTGGCTAGCCAGGTCATTCTATCGCTCACTGACAACGTCCCCGCTGTTATCGAGTTCCCTATTCAAGATTTGGGATATGTTAGATTCTACTTGGCACCAAAGATTGAAGATGATGCCGATTAGCTCTTGGAATGAAAACAAGAGCTAATTATGATAATTTTATTCTCAACTTTGAAAAGATTATGCTATTCATGTACTTTTCTTAAGACTATTGTTAACCTGAATCCAATTCATAATCATTCCTATCAACAAATTTTATTACATATCTGGCTTTAAAATAGCAAACCCTTTTCATTGGCCACACATTCTTACTAGAAAAAATATCATACTTCCAAGTAGTAAATTTTTTAGTTACAACGAAATTAAGAAAGAAACTTGATTGATTAAACAATAAAATGTATAACACCTTGATCAAATCCACTAAATAAACTTTAGAAACAAACGTAAGTATGAAAATTCCACTTGTTAAATTTCAAACTCATAATTACCGCCTTGTTTAAGAATTACCGCCATATGAAATTTAAATCTCGTTTAAAATAAAACTAACATGCCTACTCGATAGTAGATCAACCCAAATTTTAATTTTCTCTTTACATACATTTAAGAGAGGAAGTTTAAATACATTTTTATTTTTAAATATTTAAGAATATTAATCAGAAAGTTCCATCCCACTATGAAGATAGGAACTTTTTTAATTTTGTTGAGAAAATATTTAAGCTGGGAAAAACTTCTTCCTGTGTCAGCTGATGTTGCTCCTATAATGACAAGAATACGTATTTTTAAGGACAGTTTATATGAGTTTTCATTGGCCAACATTTTCAATGTCTTTGTGTAACCAGATTAAATTCAAAATTTGTCAATTTTTTGTTTGATACTTTTAGTAGATTCGTTTCCTGAAAATAGTTTCTTTAGTTGTCCAATGGACACAGTCCATAATCGGATGAAATTGATAGTGAAAGTTATTTGATACCTTTCTAAATAAAATTCTAAAATCATTAACCTATATTGATTTTCATTGGTCCAATTGATTTTTATGAGCCAATGAAATCGCTGGGTTGTACAAAAAATACATTTGAGTTGCTCCAGGTTTTTCTTAGTTTTGAATTTGAAAATTCTCAAAAGTAGGAGGTTTGTATTACGAAAAAGTAATCTCTGAAATAATTTTATAATAAAATGATATAATATTACCGTAAATTCAATGAATTAGGAATTAACCCTCCTATTCCCAAGCATAGAAAAACTTTGCATTTTGTTGCTGAATAATTAGTAAGGCCTCAAATTATTTCTAGATCTGAGGCATAAAATTCAATGAGCAATCTACAGAAGGGGAAAAAAAAATTTTGAACGTGAATTGGAAAAGTTGTAGCAGTTTCTAGATTTAATAAAATTCAAAATTAAGAAAAAAAATTCAAATTATTTTCGCGCGCGAATTTCAGACAGCTGTATTTTCGTTACCCAATATTATTGAGGATATTTCATGAATCTTTCTGAGAAAAATAACCGTTGGAATTTCTTACATAATTTAGAAAAGAAATTCATACCTCTCTAACTTTCTTATTTCAAGTCCTGATTTTTTTCATTCCTACTTTCTCAAATAAATTTTATAAACTAACTCTTTTGACCTTCTGTAATCAAAATCAATCCTGGCTTATAAATAGTTTTTGAACATTTAATTTAGAAGCAGCCTGCTTCAAGCAGGATTGAAATCAGAAAAAACAGTCTCTCAGTATGAGCGTTACAATTATAACGCACAAATTTGTCAGAGGTTTGACTAAAATAAACTAAGCTGTTATTTTTATTTCATCTGAAAGAGGCAGTCTTCTTCGATGGTTTTTTACATTCAATTTGTGTATCAATTGTTTATTTAAGGCTCAATAAATCCTCACAAAGCGAGAGGTTATATAGACGATCCAATTGTCCATGCGATTTCAGCAGAATACTGTCATCGTAGAGGACATGCCTCAAGTCATAATTAACAGATTTGACTGTTGAGGTGGAATTGAAGGTCTTTATGATCCAGGCGCGTCGACGGAGCCATAGTGGATGGAGTCTGCTCATATCAATCCGTTCCTTATAAGAGAGACGAAGGTTTGGATCGATTCCACGGTGATCAGGATATAAGGATCGTAGAAAATTGTGCTGGATAGCTTCTATTGGTAATTGAACGCAGGAGGGATAGTCGAAGTGAGGGGGAATTTTCGGGGAATAAATCTGCAATCTTAGAGAAAGAGAGGTGTAGAATTTATGCAGAAAATATAAGTCTGTATTGACCTTACTTATCTTAGAATCGCTACTTTCAATTTATCATTGTAAGTAAAACCTATATTTTGTGATACAGGGCATTTAATGATCAAAGAAT
>JJOG01002918.1:0-14249 GCA_000715275.1 Gyrodactylus salaris
AGTTTAAAAGTAGCCAGTATTTCGAAATCTAAACGGAGGATATTTTTCAAACAATCTGATTATCTTTAGGAGCGGAGCAATTTGCTTGAACAGAATATATCGATATTTCCATTCAATAGCCGATTAAAATGCGAGAAAATCGATGGCGGCCATTCGTATTTATTTGTTTATGGATTCTTAACACATCAGAGTTTAGACCATAGTAGATAGATTTAACGCGCACGAAAGATAGAAATAGCCTCAGAATTAGTTCTTCATCATATAATTGTGATGTTATTTCAAAAAGCAGTGCCCTATTGCTCATCCAAATGCTGCCAACTTGTAGACATGGTTTTAATTTGATAATTTTCATTGAAGAATTCTTAAAAGTATATTTCAACATTTTTGTTTTAAGAATTTTATTAACATTTGAGAGAAAAATTAATTTATGACGAGCCTTGAGATTACTGGATGGTTTTGGCAGATTTTTGTGAGGCAAGAATACAAAGGTATCTGAGCCTAGAGGGTTGAGGTTGGAGATTTACTTTCGCCAAATAGTGTACCTGTTCAATGGCTCTTCAAGTTTGAAAAAATAACGGGCATTTTCAAATTTTTTATTCTCTCGCATTCTACTGACAAGGAGAGCCCATGGCAGTTAAACTGAAGCTAATAGGATTCCCAATCTTTCTAGAGCAATTCCTAAACATGCATCGACCCATCAGCCATTACTAACTGTACTACAAATTTTACATTTTTATTTTTTTAAGTTAGACTTCTTAATCGTTTAAAATTGTTATTTTGAAGGAATGAAAATGATCAGCTGAAGAAGGAGAATAAACCTGTACTTTTAGAAAATTATCAGAGGAAAATATATAAATTATAAACCATACTACTCGCAGTAGTAATATCGACCTATTGTTTTATGGGGGGGGGGTAATTTTCAGTTCAAAAGTCTCGGATAAGCCTGTACTATCATTTTGTCTATTACAATACAATGAACGAATGCTTATCCATTCTGAGTCGCCTAGAGAAAAGAGATCTGCTTCAAGATTCGTGTTTACAAGTGATTCTCACCTGATTCTAGACAAAACAAATATATGAAAGCTAGTTAATGTCCTTGCAACCGAGGAGAGGAACTTGAATTTAAAAGAAAGATCACCTACATGAAAAAAAAATAATGAAACATCTAACAAGCCAATGTGAATCGTTCAAAAAATTGTTTCATGTTAATAAAATTTTCTATTTTTTACAAGTTGTAAGAATATCCTACTTTTCACTCAATCGGATGAGAATCACGCTTTCGATAAAATTAGAAAGAAATCAGTGTGTTCTTTGAAAGAGAGTATGTGTTTTCTGGAAAGTGCCCTGTAATAAATATAGTCATTGAAATTGAAAATTTGAAAGAATCTTTTGAGATTTTGAATGTTTTCTGTCTATATTTAGGCGAATAAAATGAAAAGTGATAGCTACGAAGCCCTCTTGAAGGAGAACGAAAAGTACTCAAGAGAGGTTGTGGAGAAGAACCAAAAACTGGAAGATGCCGTGAACGAACTGAGACGACAAGAGGCGGAAGTGGAAAGTATCCGCCTGCAGAAGGCCTCGAGCTACGAAAGTCCAGTGCTGGTGCCATTAAAAGAGACGCCTATATCAGTGGTAAGATATAGATCAATTCAAAAAGTGATCAACTTAAATATTTTCATTGTGTTAGAGACAAGATTACGCCCCGCAGATCCGAATCCCCACGAATCCCATCCAAGAACTGGTGCCAGTTAAAGGGGAAGAAGTGAAAAAACAGGTGAGCGATTTCCGAGAATCTACATGAAAATGATAATTCATGTCACTTTGAAGCAAAATATGCAATATTCTTGTTTGTCTACTCATAAGTAGCCATTAATCTTAAATTATTATTTTGTTAACTAGTTGTACAAGGTAGATGTTAAAATGAATTTCATAGCTGTAAGTTTTTACTCAGAAACAAAATACTCTTTTAATCCCACATCGTTGGAAGCAATAAGATAATTTTCTGGAATCTAAACGGTTAAATCTTTAGAAAGACGAAATTTTGGAAATTACTCCCGAGAAAACTGGCCCTAACAAGAACAAATGTGAGTTTACTCGTTTTAACACTGGAGTCCTTAGAAGTGTGATGCTCCGTGGAAAAATATATCAAAGGACTTTGAGTTGGAATAATTGTAAATGATTGAAAAAAACTTGAAAATTGATTACTCACTCGGCGTTAGAACTATTGTCCATTTTCTCGATCAAGTAATGCGTTGTCCTTCTCAGCAAATGACTGTAATCTATACGGGTTGCAACAAGTCTAGTTATAACATTGAGCAAGGTGAAGATTGAAAAGCTTACCTTTAGATTCTTTCGACTTTGAGCCGAGCAGTGGCATAGGACAGAGGTCAGAGGAGTCTAGACAGTCAATAATGAAAACGAACAAGTCGATGAGAAACAAGCTTTCAGAGCTGGGCATGGAGCTGCGTGGGAACCGAGTGTCCACCGATCCTTCTTACGAGGACAAGAAGCACGAGGAGATTATCCGATCTGGAATAGATAAATTCCAGACCCTGCGCCAGATACGCCAGGGTAATACGAAGAAGCGCGTCGATGAATTTGAAGCCATGTAAAAAGAGACCTTCATTCTTAATTGGATTTGTATATTTTATTTTTAAATTCCCACCTTTTGCTCGAAGATATTTTTAATCTCAAAAGCCCTGTTCTAGCCGGAGAAAAGAAGATGTTATTTACTTTTTGAGTAACAGATTAAACTTGACATTCATAATCGGTAATTATATATGGTGCTGAAGCGAATTGTTAGTGTAATTACCTGAGTGAATATTTTTTTCAGAATAAAAAAATTTCATCTAATTTCGAGGTTTCAAAATTCAAGAAATTTTACTCGTTAAATCAATCCATGTAAATATATCAGAAATCTAATAATTTCAACTTTATAGTGGGAAAAGTGGCTGGGATCGGAAAATGGGGGAGGGGGGCTGGGATTAGTGTTAGGTTGGTGTTTTGATATATATTTTTGATCTGATTAAACCTCCAAGAATGATTCGTTAATAAATGTACAATTTATGAAAATATATTGGACTCGCATAATTTTGAAGATGGGGTATCTAATTAGGAGTAGAATGTTTGCAGAGTGTGTGTCTTTTTGATGACGAATAAAATGATGCAAAGATATGACCAGGATTTTCAGAATTGAGGATCAGTAATAGGTGGAGGGGTGGTAAGAAAAAGAATGATTGGAATTTTAGAAAAAGTCTTATGCGCTGTTCTGAATCAGCTCTAGGGATTCACTTGCAAAGAAACGTACATCAGAGTCGGAGTCCTGGCTCAACTGGTCAAGTGTCGGTCTGACGCTGGATGAAATTAGCTCGTTCTCGATCAGGGTCCTGAGAGAACCGAGAATTTGGGCAGCCTTGAAGCGGACATTGGGGACTGGGTCTGAGGCCATCTGGACAATTGTGGGGATCGTTGATTTGGTAAGCTTTGATGCCTGGCATAGTTGAAGGATCGCCTCCAGACAAACCATTCGATAAAGATAGTTGTTGTTTGTGGACATTTCAATCAGCTAAACATTTAACAAGAATTTAATTATGTCCTTTAACTCTTCTAGAAATAATAAAATTACGAGTTTATCAAGAAATTCAGTAATTAACCTTTGAGTGGATTCAATTATGGGCTTGAATTCAAACTAGCGTGAAAAGAAATTAAATTGGCCATTAACACTATGGATTTATTTATATTTTTAGGATTATTATCAAAACAAAATAGAAGTAAGCTTTGTGTCATAATTGATTTTAAAAATTAATAGTTATCGACTTGTTATTAAGATGTTTCATGACTTGATTTATTTCTTGACAACATGTCAAGAGGGGTTACCTTGGAAAAGTCAGTTGTTAAATAATTTATGGCATAAATAAATGAGTCAACTAACCTTGGGATATACTTGATCCTTTGCCCATTCTTCCCCAAAGTGCTCCGTTAACTTGGCCAAATTGGTAACAGCGGCCATTCTCACAGCGTGAATAGAATCCGTTAGCCAATTGAGACACAACTTGGTCAACTGTTCATTAAAGCAATCCGCTCCAAGCTGCTTCGCTAATAGTGGAACGTACTCAATAATTGCCAACCGTACCCTCCACTTGCTATCGCTGGCAAGTTCAATGACCGCTGGGAGAAGGTTCTCATTCAACTGATTTATTTCCATTACCAAATTGACAGACTCCAAGTTGGAGATGATGTTCAAACGAACGTCTGGATGGTCATCTTTGAGCTGGACCAAAAAGAGTGGCAGCAAGTGTTCCACAGCATGCTCCTTCCCCAGCATTGGCGCAAGGCCCATAATAATTCCAGCGAGAGCTGTCTTCACCTGAAGATTCGTCTCTGTCACGAGGTCCTTGATGACAGGCAACAGGGAATTTAGAATTATCTCCTTCTGAGAATCAACTGGCAGGTTACTAGCAAAGAGCTTCAACTTGGCCGCAGCGGACGCCTTCACTTCACACTCATCGTCACTCAAAAGTGTTAAATAGATTGGCACTAGATCTTTAATTACGAGTTCTGAGCCAAAAGAGGACTGTAGTTCAGTCAGCTTTTCCGCCAACTGATATCTAACACGCCAGCTCTTGTCTTTAGAGGCGTCAGTAATCACGGGAACAACATGGTTAATAATGTCTTCTTTAGATTTAAGTAGATTGGCATAATCAACGCAGGCTTTGACAGCTAAAAGACGCACTGAATCCTGCTCGTCCTCTTGAGCGATCCTGGGAAGTATCGTCAGGAAATCACTCTTCAAATGCTCCAAGTCAATAACTGAGCAGAATTCTCCCAACTTGGCAGCAGCCGCTCTACGTACCATTGGTGTTATATCGGTGCATAGGGAGATGTAGATTTCTCTGAGTTCCGCCTTGACAGAAGCAGAGCACCGAGAATATATAGGAGAGAAGAGGCTACAAGAAGAGGTTCTACTCGTGAACCAATGTCCTGTGGCTAGTCTCTTGACGAGAGGGAAGAAGTGGACTTCAATGTCTGAGTTAGAGAAGTTGGGAGCTAGGGTTCTCAAGGTTTCAATTGTCCGATCACGAATAACTGTCTCTTCAACAGCAGCGAGGCCTTCTAAAGGTTCCAGGAGACAAGAAGCGTATTCTGGACCTCCTACAAGGGGGATGAATTTGGCCAATTGCTTTGCCATTTCCCATAGAACCTCGTCATCGTCGTATACGGTTTCTGTGAGGAAAGGTATCAATTCGGATCTGGTCCTATCCGGACCTAGAGCGAGGGCTATTGTGCGTAATTTCTTTATACTCGCCAAGCGTGTTGTAGCATCATCACTGCGAAGTTCATCGATGAGCATTGCAATTGGGAAGAGGTTTTCCTCATTAGGTTCTCCAGACATAGTGTTAATAATTTGTGAAGAGAGCTTTAAATTGTGTTTGTTAAAACAAAATTTACGATTTTTATTGTCTTGTTGAAAAATCGTCAAGATTAAAAGCGGGTAATATTAATTTAATTTTAAATAATAATGTACTCTAAGCTGGATGAAAACTCTAGGATAATAAATGAGAATATCTCCAAATGCTTTCTCAATTCCATAGATCATGTCAAAAACAGTAACAGGGTCAAGAATAAACTAATAACGAGCATTCTCGAGCAAAACAACATCATGACGATGAATTTCTACACAATCCGTCAGAAACAGAGAATGATGCGAAAGAACTTCCACAAACTCAAGATGTTCACTTCATCTCTCGAGATGGAGAAGAATCAATTGGAAGAGCGTCTGAATATAATTAAAGAAATCCTCAAAGACAAGGACGTCAAGAGTGTCAAGGCAAAACTGCGTTCCTTTGACATAATCTTCTCCCCAGTCAGGATGTCCAACGTTCACGACACTTCTGTCAGGAAGGTTATCCGCCAATCTGCTGGGTCAATTCTCGACGATGACAATTTCTCTGATCCTGGGAATGAAAAGAAGAACATTTCCGAATTTGACTTACCCAATCGCTCGGGTAATGAATTATCCCACTATTTCGATGTTGTCACTGACAACTTTGTCTCTTTTCCACACGTTGTCGAAGAGAAAAAGATTCGCTTTGAAGATTTGGATTTTATCAAAAACAATTCAAAGCTACTTCATTCCCTGTCTAAGAACGACAGCAAACACATTCAATACTTTACTCGTTTAAATAGACCCCATGAGTTTGAGAACAAGTCAGCATTGAAGGTAGAATACTGTGGTCTGTGTGGGAAGAGGATTGACTTTGGCAAGACATTCCTTCGTTGTGGAATGTGCTCGGTGAAGGTGCACATCTCCTGCAAATCATCTAGACTTCAGCCCTGCTTGACTCTGAGGCAAAACACCTCTGGCCAACTGAACACTTCGATTTTGAATAATTCAGATATGAATAACTCTGACATAGACTTTGGCGATAAAAAGATATTTTCTCTGGACAAGATAGACTTGGGAGCCATCTGTCCTCTCTTCGAAAGCCCATCCATACCATCAATCGTTATATTCTGTGTTCATGAGATTAACTCACGTGGCCTCGATCAATTGGGCCTCTATCGTCTTTCTGGGTCGGATAAATTGACAAAGGACCTCTTTGAGAAGCTCACAACTGGGAAGTTTCCACCTAGTATGGCGTTAATTAATGACATTAATGTAATTTGCGGTTGTTTGAAAATGTTCCTACGTAAACTGGAGACGCCGCTGATACCGCCCAGTCAGAGGAAGATCTTTGAGCAGATGACCTCTGAGAGTATGACCGACGAGGAATTTAATGCTGCGCTAAATGGCGCTTTTAACTCAATGCCTCGGTGCAATAGAGACACTCTGTCGTATCTCTTGTTGCATCTGCAGACTGTGTCCAAGTCTGCACAGTGTCAAATGAATGTTGATAACATTTCGAGGATCTTTGGGCCCACTCTGGTTGGTCACAATTCCCCAGAGAATATGATCTCTCAGATGATGGAGGAGAATACCATTCAACTAGGGGTGAGTTATTTTTATTGAAATCAATATTTGTATTTTAGAATTCCTTAGAGTAAACTAAACTAATTGAAATTTGATGTTTTTTAGATAGTGAAAATGCTACTTCAAGTATCAGACGAGTTCTACAACCGCTTCCTGATCGAAAGTCCCCCTAGAAGGCAATTATCCAGCACGACAATGTTGAATCAACATCCCAAGACCGTTGCTGGCTTCCATAGGTCTGCGGGTGTCTTTGACTCAGGGTCCTTTCAATCACCATCGGTTTTCAATTCTAAGAACACGACAAACTTCTTTGACAATTTCAATCAAAATAACAACAATCAATTCTCTAATGTTAATACGCCACTCTCCTTTAGTCGGTCAAGGAGGCTCTTCTCGTCATTCAAGCAAAAGAATCGTTAATTGATCTTATTTAATCATGTTACTTGAGCTGTTTTTTTATTTAAGAATTAAAATTTATTTAATAAATTATTTTCAAGTTTCCTCCTGATACACTAAATGCGCATTCAAACAAGTTGAATAAATTTCAACTTGAGTCTTGAAAATAATTTCTGGCAAATTAAAAAACAAACAATATAGGACATAATGAATGCAATAGTGCGTAGGGAGGTTGAGAGTTTAAGTAAAACCTTTTCAAAAAAGACTTTTCGTACGTAATAATATCCTATCAATGTAAAGTTAGTAAAGAAGAATGTAATCAAATCTTTTCAATGTTTTACTTGACTACCCTATCGACAATATCAAAGACAATTGATAAGAATAAATTCAAAGAGATTCTACACTTTTATTTTGACATGACTCATGACTTCTATATGGAAAGATGTAAGGATAATGGGGTTTAGTATTTTATTTTTCAAGTATTCAAAGTATTTGATGAAGACGGAGATGGCATCATCAACTCTGACGAGTGGATAAATGGCTTTAACATTCTCCTCAAGGGTTCTCTAACTGAAAAGGCTGAAAGTAAAATCTAAATCCCTACTCTCTTAGTGGCGTTCAAGATTTATGATTTGAATTCCGATGGTCTATTATCGAAGGAGGAACTCTTTCAGTTGTTAAAGCTCATCTCTTACAAGGACTTTGATGATGATCTCGAGGAATGCCTAAGGGACCTGGTGGAGATGACCTTCAAGTTGTTGGATAAAAACCACGATGGAAAATTGACTATTGACGATTATAAAACGGCCGTCAGTGATAGGGAAATTATGATAGAACTCTTGGGACCTTGCCTACCGAATGAAAAGGTAACATTGAGACACATTTTATAATTCTTGTAGAGAGTCGCTACATTCTTCCCAATGATCAAGAAGTTCCTAAGGGATAATGATGGGAAATAATTTATTAAAGAGAATTATCTACACATGTTAGAGTGAAACGGTAATTTCCGTTATCTTGACTACTACTTTTCAATTCTAGCTTGTCATGTATTCTCCAAGTTCCATTCTCTTCGGTAATGTACTTTTCAAATACAATATACTCCAATACATGACACGCTCTCTCGGGATCTCCATAAATTATCCTTCCAAAGCGATCGTAAAGAGCAATAATCTATCAAAAGTTTCCTTTAAGTAATCATTTTCCAATTCAAAAGAAATACTTTTTTAATAATAAAATTAATTTCTCAGGTTTTTTGAGATTTTCTAATTCATACATTGAGTGGAATTGTGAAAATATAATAATCCAATGAGGCTACCTTTAAAGTTTATCTAGATCTTGAGATTTCTATTAAAAGTATCATACCAATAACAAAATTTCTTCAAATAATAAGTAGTCATTTTTGGCTTAACACATTTTTAAAATTTTTAAATACTAATTAAAATGCATTTTTCTTTTAAACCTCGAAAAGAGGTTTATTTTAACTTGACAATAAGTACTTGTGAGTAGTTTAATTATTATTTTTACCTTTTTTACTGAATTAGTTAATGGGACATGGTTTATTTACACCGAATTGTCTCATAAAAGAATACAAAAACTATAAAGTTCTGCCTATAAAACTAGTTTAATCTTTCTTTGAAACTGTAACAAAATATTGAGATTTATAGATATGAAACACAAGAATGTGAGGATAGAAATTAAGAACGCAGAAGGACATAATCGATTTAAAACTAAATGAAAAACCTTGGATGACTCACTTGTTTAGAATTGAATCTAACTGTAACTTGGGCAAAGAAATCCTCCTTAGATTGGGCCTCTTGCATCTGAATATTGACGACAGCTGGCGGATCAATGTTCTCGACAAATTCGAATCTTAGGGTCTTTAATCGTAGACTCTCTAGCATAAGGGTGAGCGCATTCTCTGTGTAGAACCGATTAAGGTCCCTAATGTCATAAGAGTCTTTGGTTAGAGCCTCATAGCTGGATTTGTAAATGAGCGAAGCGCCAAAGAGAAATGTGTTTTCATCGAATGACGGTTCGTACTTTCTAATCTTCCGGAGAGTGTTCAATCTAACAGCCTTTTCCTTGCCCTTATCGACCACTTTGGAGACAGACTTTTGTGATAAATAGCTCTGGTTCTCCTCATTCTCAGGGACTTGATATGGTTCTATGACTGAGCCAGAGTGTGAGTTGACAATTAGTCTATCGTTAAAGTCACTATTGGGAAGTTTGCCATTCTTCCTCAAGTATTCCTTGAGTTCAATAATTGTTGGCGGATTGAGAGTTGGATATTTAAAGTAGTTGTCTGTCGATTGATCAAATTCATAAGGTTGTAGATGACGGATTAATCTAAAGCGGGGATTCCATGGCTTGTGTCTAATTCCTCTCTTGAAGGATAAGAGAGCAATTCGTTTTGCAACGTCAAAATTCATATATTGAATTCAACAAAACATGTTAAATTACTTTTATTTATATACATCATTTTTCTTTTTACGAATTTAATTTTTTTCACATGGCAGAGTTTGTTGAGGAAAAATTAGAACAAGGTCTTGATGAAATTTTACTGCTCAAGTCCCTAAAACTCTTCTCTACGAACGAATTAAAGCATGTCGTTAATCTGAGGAGAAATCATGAATACAAGATTAACAAAAGCTCAAAGAAGATTATAGACTTTGAAGCCTACTTAAACTCTGAGATTCTATTCCTCAAATTAATCGCCATCAGAAGGAAGAAATTGAACAATCATGATCTCAAGATGAAAATTGAAAAAAACATTGTCAATCATCTCGCAAAGGTCCACAAAGAGCTATGTTATCGCTTCCAATCTCGCATCGATGTATGGCTTAGGACACTGCTATTTTTCGAACGTCTAGGCCGCCATTCTTCTCTCAAAGTCCTTTGGAATAGATTCCTTCAAGTTCATGGCCGGACAAACCCAGACCTCTGGATTATGGCAGTGGATTATCGTCTCCGAAAGGCACTGGGATTTTCAGCTCGACAGTTATCCAACAAACTCCACTCTGAAAAGGAAAGCCTCTTCGATCTGAAGAAGGACACCTATTTATCCATGGATGCTTCTAAACATCCTAAAGAGATCAGCTTTCTGCGCCACGAAGTGGGAATGCTACAAGAGGCCTCTTTTGGTCTCAAGAGTGAGAAACGAATTGTCTGGGACAAGGCCTATCTTTGCGAACTTAGAGAGTGCAATGAATTGCTAACTAGAGGCCTCCTACTCAACGAGAACAACATCAACATTCTCGTGAACATGTTCAAATTGCAGATCAATTATTCAGACTTTTTCCGAAGGAATATCTCTGTCTACCAAGCGGCCTTCTTAGAAGAAGATTCTCACAAAGTAGAGAATGATGATAACTTGACATTTCGTGATAGAAAGGCTAAACGGAGGATGGAAGAGATGGAGAATAGCCAACGCGTTGAAGAGGCCAAACTTATGTTGAACTTTGTAGATGAAAATATCGACGCCTTGATCAAGGCTGAGAATGTTAAATCTCTCTTGGAGAACACCATTAAACTAATTGAAGAGGATTTGTCTTCTAAGCAGTCAAACCTAATAGGTTTATTCAATAGTCTGAAAGAACTAATGACAAATTACGAAGATTTCTTCCCAAAGGATTTGAGCGCTGAATTTATTCAAAAATTGTGAGTTTTTCAGTTTAATAATTTACCCTTTCTAGTGATGAATATTATGGCAACTTTAAAAAAGAGGAACCTGAGTCTTTAAAGGTTGAAGAGTTGAAGAAAACTACAAAATTTGATGATTATCTGGAGCACGCCTTAAAACTGAGCGGACATAGTCTGTTGGATTATTTAAGTAAGCTAATTTTTATATGAAAATTTTCTTTTCAAGGTTCCATCGACCAGGAAATTATTGTAGCGAGCCCTAAAGAGCACCAATCACTCGACAAGCTAATTTCCCTAAAATACAAATGCATTAACGATAGCGGTTCACTGGATCACGAATTAGCCAACAGAGTACTGGACTCCTTAAAGACCTTTCTTCTTAGTACTAGATGGAAGATGGAGAGCCCGTTCCTCTGGTCTACGCTGGTTCAAGTTAAAAATTCCCTTGGGGAATTTCATGAACTAGGCATGATTAGGTATGAGGCTGGTAAAAATCTAGCCCCTCATCTTGTCCCGGTGTTCCATATGGAAACTAAAGATTTTTAAATAAAATAATTTCTTCCAACAATCTCACACTTTTTAATAACATCAAGTTACTACTTGTGAGTATATTTGTAAATTATGCTGAATGAATTATTTAGAGATATTAATTCATTTTTCTCTAGAAAAAAGGCTATTACTACTTTAAGAAGATAAATATTCATAAAAACATGTGTGGTGAGATCTTAGTAAAAATTCCTTAGTAAACACTTGAGTCATGTGACATGACTGTCTTTAAACCTGACAGTGAATATATTCTCAATGAGTAGTAGACTTTACTAAAATAAGTCCACATTTCACTCATCATAATGAATAACCTGTAATATGTCAATTACCAATTTCTATTAGATAGAACAAATGAAAAAATATTATTTTCTTTCAACTGAAGCTAATATGCAAATAATGATAAGATTGCATATTTAATTCCCTTGAATAATTTTGAAAAGTTACGCGTTCTACTTGTAAGTAGTAATTAAATCTAGATATTTGCAGACTCTGGAAAACGTTGAAATAAAAATAATAGATACATCCTAGAAATGTCAAACTGTCAGGTGGGGTCGCATGTGAAAATCAAAACCTCTCAAGAGATCCCTATTTTTATTTAAAGTTACTCATTTTTGTGTGCATTTTTGTTTATTGAAAAGAGTATTTTTGCTACTCTCACTTTTCGATATATTGCAGAGAAATATTTCTCGTAAACTCTAAGTAAACCTTTCTTATTTAATGAATGCTAAATTCTTTCTCAATGAAAAAAAGATATATATTTTCACAATTTCATTAATTTCATCTCAACTCTATTATTACTCGATAATTTACCATTAGTTACTAACGAGTAGACTGAGATAATACGTTTCTATGCAGTAATTCTCTTTTCTCAATAGAAAAAGTATCCAAAAGTAGTCAAAATCAATTACTCTCACAATTTTGATCTCATCTTTTTTTTTCGTTACTCAAATCGCTTTTTTTTGAAAATGTCTTGAGACAACTATCTTTCAAAATTTTTGTTGCATTATTTCTCTATAAAAAGGTACCTAATACATGTGTTAGAAAAGCTTTCTATGTCTTTCAATCTAAATTTATGAAAGATGAAATTAATTCATCTTTTGATGACTTATCGACTGCGTTAAAAAGAAATTCATTCTCAACTCAAGAGTTGTAGAATCATTAAAATTTTGTAATACAAAAATGCTAGACTCAAACTTTGGCGATACATTCTCTAGACTGAAAGATGAACTGAGGAAAAATTCCTTTCTCCAAAGACCTTTTGAAGATCATTTCTCAGCAAAATCTCTCTTTTTTTTTTCTTCGTAAAACAACCGCCATTTTGTATTTTTAGAAGGCAACAAGGGGAAAGAAAATTCAAACTATGGAAAACTTGAATTTAAAGATTTTTTTGTAACGGTTATATCTGATGGTTCATCCTTCAATGTCGGCATATTCGACGATAAAATTGAGCATATTTTAACAAAAGTAGAGGAATCCTGTTCAACTCTCATGCTATCCCCTCATCTAAGGTGTGGGCTCGAGTCCGTTCCCAATCCTTTCTTCTAGAACCCGAGAGGCGCATACTCGGCATAAAACCAATTTCTTGTTGAAAAAAAATTGAATTCTTGTTTGTTTTCAAGTCGAAAAAGCCTACATAATCTTCGCGTAGAATATTTTATTTCAGAGTAGTAAAATTATCTCAATGAAAAGAAAACTTTCGATTACTGACCTTTGAAAATATATGCCTAGGCCATTTTCGATTAAATTCCCTTTTTAATCAAACAACATCTTAACAGGTGCTCGCTCACTTGAACAACTGTATCTTTTTCCTTGCATGTCTCTGCTTCAAGGGAGGAATTCCCTCGAAAAGGACTCTTGTGGGCGGGGGACAGAGAGATGCTTTTGACTGACATTTCCCCCAACACAGAGAATGCATCAACGTATTTTCATCGTATTCTCTAGCGTAGATAATTGGGAAGAAGAAAGGTGAATTAACAAATATAATGATGAGGCAGTGTATGTATGGAGGAGTATGATTCTTAAGAAATTAACTAGTGTCACGAGAATATATATCTCAGCTTTTCTACCTCCTACCAGCTCTCTATCCATTTCTATATCGATGTATAATTTTTATTTACTTTGGATTTTCAAGTTATTTCATTCACGATTTAATTTATGAGTTTTTTCTCTCTGTCTTTCTTGCTTTAATCATAGCTCAACTTGATGCAATCACATCGAATCACATTTCTCTTAAATATCTCATTCGACCATAGGCTCCTAGAAGAAATGGGCATTTTGCAATCGATTTTTTTGAGCATTTGAGCTTTTTCACAAAAATCCTCTGCTAAATATGTATTTGCTTGGGTGCCCTAGAAATAACATGGCCCAATTTTGAATGAGAATCTAAAATTAGGATTTCAAAAATTGTCAATTTCATGAATTTGGCGACAAGACGTTTCGAGGGTGGGGCGATCATCCTCTTCTTCAGTTGTCTGAGTTTGAAAAATCGTCAAGATAAATTTGGGAAACCAAATCCCCTCCTTTTCACTACATCAAAACCTTCATACATAAACCATACTCATTCTAGCCTCAAATATATATCCACTCAAGTCACTCCTGATTGGTCAATTACTCTTAGTCTCAACTCTACCCTCTACACTGAAATAAAAGTCCTTATCCTTTATTAATTACATAAATAGTTTAAGAATTATAGTGATTG
>KL566918.1:0-11024 GCA_000715275.1 Gyrodactylus salaris
AGCTCAATTACTAAGGCTGGCACTAGTCTCAATCATTCTATCTCAAACGATTTTTAATCTAATTGATGTTCTCTTTTAGTGATTTTATCCCGCTCAGAGCTGATCTATCCCTATTAACAGCTGAAATGTTGATCCAAATCTTCGACGTCAGGGTCAGACAATGGCAGGATAGAACAATCAGCTGCAACTTTTTCTAATAAATAGTTTCTTTGATTCTGGCTCCTCTAATTAGGCGATGATGACATTGATAGATTTGAGCTCAACTTTCTAGAGCAGCTTCATGGATGGTGAATGGCTCTGTAAAGCACCCAGATTTGAGCCTGTTTGTCTCACAATCAGCTTTACAATTTTTGAGTCTGTAACAGCTCGATCTCTGATGATGATTTACTTTGAGAAAATACCTATAAATGAAAAGATTCGTAGGCCAAACTGAAAAGATATAACTAGAGAATCCCAAAAGACGAAGGACTTTATTCCAAGACTCGTAATCCTTTAAAAATACCATAAAATTGATTGTGTGCTCACAGTACTAATTTTATTTTTGTTATAGGTAACTGAAATCTAGATAATCTGTTTCAAATTAGAGACTTTTAATTTTTAGACTTTGAAATAAATTTGCCATATCTACTCATAAGTAACAACTAAATATTTTATTAAAACTAGTAAACTGAACTAGAATATTTTTTGAGAACCTTGAGCAAATGAGAGTGGTTCTTCTCATGATATAGGTTTGTTTATAATAGTAACTACAAATAAATACACCTCTGAAATTGAGTAAAAATGTCACTACTCATAAGGAGACTACCCCCAATTTGCTGAAATGTAGAGAATATCAGTCAATCTCTTACAAGGCTCGAGTGGATACGACCAAGACTTTCTGACGAGCTCACATATTTCTGCTTTGCATATTCATTCGACTCACATAAGCTGGCCGGACTTGGTTTGAGATTGTAGAATTTGTCTAAAGAGCAAGTGTAAACTGAAAGCATACCGTGTTGACAGGAGCACGCCCTGTGATATAATGACGTCATGATAGTTTGTAATTATCAACCACACTCACACACATGAGAATAACTAATAAGATTCGAGCTAGGCTATTAACCAATGAAATCAAAGAGGAAAAATTGTGGGGAGAGTAGGAATCGCACACAAAGAATTTCAAACTCGTAATTAGGCACTTGACCTTTTTAGCAAATGAGAAAGGGGGTCTCACTAATTGTACTCTTTTTCTGTGTTCCCACGAATAGACACAAGTCCATTAAAAATCAGGATTTTATTGCATAATTCTATTCACAATATACATACTCATAATGTTTCATAATCATATCACAATTAGGGATTCCAGACACAACTTGGGTGGTTGTCAAATCTAATTTGGGACACAAGATTACACGAAGCTACTCTCGGTGTTGCTAATATTCTGCTGAGCGGACTGGCGACTGATGGAGCAACTTCTATCCTGTTGATTAGAGCCGTTGCTTAGTGATGTCTCCAGGCTCATTTCTCTTTCCCTTGGCACAAATTCTGCATTGCTATTCTTTATGGTGAGAAGGCTCAGGTTGTTATCTAAGATGAACATGTCATTCATTTGATGCATACGCGGATTCTGTTGACCCTCGGGTACTTTCAAGGGTTTCTCTGTATTATTTGTAAAGGGAGCAAGGTTCTTTTGATGATTGGACTTATATTTGCTGGACTTAACTTTTCCAAGGATTCTCACGTCTGTGTATTGGGGATTATCGTCTTGGCATTTGTGCATGGCTATAGAATGAGATTTTACATAACAAAAGAATACTACGAAGCATGTAACGCCCAGTTAGGCATCCAATCAGCATTAGTTGGGCTATTTTGATAACTTTTGTCTTTAAAATTTGGTCTTCTAAGCACACAATGATTAAAGAACCTTACTCATATATCCTCCAGCTTCATTGAGACGTCCCTCCTCGAGTTTATCGCACGGCGATTCCCGTGAATACGTCTCAGCATTTTTGTTGACACTCTGCATGTAATTGTGTTGCGAGGTGGCGTATTGCGGATTTATCGGGAAGTAATAAGTCTTTCGAGGCCTACTTGTCGAGTTGGAATCACTGGAATTGATCCGGTAGATGGTCTGTGCGTGATGATTGGTCGTGGCCAACTTTGGGGACATGTTCAGGCCGGGGAGATTGATGACGCTGCTGTTTTGCTGGACGTATTGATTGCCGTATTCATCGAGATATCGGTTTTTGATCATGTTATTTAGGGTGACACCATTTGATTTCAGGACTAGAGAGAAATTGTTGAAAATATTAAATACGCCTTTAGAAAGAAAGTCTAGTTCTGTTCATTTCAAGATTAGTCCTCGAATTCTAGGATCCCTAACTATATAAAATGTATATTATACATTGGCGCGATTTGTCCTTATAAAATATTTGAAAAATCTGAATCTGAGTTAAATTCTTTAAAATCTTGGAGCGGATAATATTCTATCTAAATATAAACCATTTGAAGTGAAGTTCAAAATTTACAATAAACGACAAGAGTTGCCAACATATCATTTAAATTTAACCGGATCTAAGCGAGATCATTCTGCGCTAGGAAGGTTAGTGTCCATTTGAACGTAAAGTTAATTCATTGAGGTTGAAGTAGTAAAAACTGATTGTAGTATTTTTGAATGAATTTGTTTTCTTCTAGAAAAAATAGAATTATCTCATTATTTCATCAGTAAGTGAGGTGATGAAAAGGGAATGATTTATTCCTAGGGAGAATATGAGCTATAGCATAGACAATTTGTCAGGTCATCCTTTGCCCATTCCTCCTAAAGGGTAGGTGATGTGAAAAAATAAACGAAGAAGAGAAAATCATACTCTTACCCACATATGAAACTTGAGGGGATTTTTTTTAAGATGGAAAAAAGTGTTTACACACCACAATCTTATTATGTATTATGTGTTCTGTCATCCTTGAAAGTTTCTTGTTATGTAATTTAATTATGGGGTCGCCTTGTTAGTTTTCACATTCATTCTTTTTTAACCTAAAAAAGTTTTTTTGTTTTTCTATCCTTAGTTTTAAAACGTTTTTATAGGGTTTTAAACCTTTTTAAATCGGATATTTTTAGCTTCCAAGTAAATATCAAAACAGAAAATGAGATCCTTATTTTTGTTTAGAATCGAAAATCTCTTATATTTGACTTCAAAAATGATTTTTGACAAACAACACTCACCGCTGTTATTGGTCTGATAACTAGGTAACTTGAGGCCATCGGGTCCAATAGGCGAGGTTGAGTGCTTAATGAACATCTTCTTGTAGCCAATTAGGAACACCAACAGGACCAGCAGGAGAATGAACGCCGAGGTGAGTATCAACAAAACCATCTTCGTGTTGACCCTCCAATTGGAGGAGAAGTCGGCGTCGTTTTGTTGTGAGAACATCATCTCCTCGCCTCTTCCGCCAATGGTCACGTAGATTGTCATTGAAGAGTTCAACCTCACAGCGGAACCCATGTCCTCAATGAGGATGTTCAGAGAATAAGTAAAGGGCAGACTCGTGTCAATTGTCAGGGTCTTTGAGAAATAAAAGTTGCCACTGTTCTCGTCACAGGCGATGGGTAGGCCGTGAATTTGCCTAAGGCCAGTGTTATTGCCAGCACTGTGGTTATCATCAGGAGGTATTTCGAATTGTTCATTCCTCAAAAAGTACCGCAAGGTGGCATTTTCGCCGAGATCCTTATCTTCCGCAATGATTGAGAAAATTGTATTTCCAGCCGTTATACTGCGGTCCCAGAATAGTTCCTCCTGATGCTTTGGAGAGATAATAACTGGTGCATTGTCGTTGACATCCAGGACAGTTACTATAACTGAAGTCGTGCCTGTGAGCTGTTTGCCCTTCATGGAAGGAGCGCTGTCTGTAGCGTACACAATGAACTCATAGACAGATCTCGTCTCGCGATCTAGCTTCTGCTTCAACTTCAACTGACCGGTATTGCGATCCAATTTGAAATGGCCGAATATCTGCACGACATCCTCGCTCATGGGACCGTCTTGTGCGTCGAATGCGGTCTTCTTGTTGTTCACTGGAAAGCCAAGATGATAAGAGATTCTCGTGAGATTCGATGTGACATCTTCATCCGTGGCCAAGAGGAAGCCGACATCGAAATTCGGCGAATTCTCCTCAATCTCAAAGTAATAAGTGTTCTCTCGAAATCTCGGCGGACAATCGTTTACATCATCAATGAAAATGTCGACGTCTGTGGTACTTGAAGCGTCGCTCGTTAAATGATTGGGGAATTCTTGTCCGAACCTCTCTGTGTAGAAGCGATCAAATGCACGAATTTTGAGGGAAACCTTTTCAATCTGCTCTCGATCAAAGGGGCGTATTATGAAAATGCTGCCGTTGGCTTTGTCAATTTCAAACGCTTCATACGGATTCGTAAGTAGCTCATATTCGACCATTGCATTCTTCGTGTCGTCAACATCCACAGCGTGAACACTGCCGATGAAATGACGGGCCATACCTGGGTTCTCATCCACATGCGGTTCGTTTTCATCAACACGGAATTGGTAAAGAGTCTTTTCAAATTTGGGAAAATTGTCATTCTCATCGTCAATAATGACACGGACCTCTTGGACCGAGGTCAGCTGTCCTCCGGGCAGTATGCCCTTGATGTTGTCCACGCAGCTGATAGTGAACTTGAAGCTATCGGCCTTGAAGCCGTTAGCCTCCCGGTCCAACTTTGTGATCGACATGAGTTTATAGTTTTTCTCATTTTTCTCTTCTACTTTGTCGGAGAAAATGTTGCGTTGATGCTCGTAAATTTCTTCCAAAGCGAACCGATTATCGCTCAGGTTGCAATTCAAGTCGTTCTCTGAGACAAATGTGTCATGATCCTTTACTGTGATCTGCGCCAACATTGATCTCGATTGATTCTCCAGAACAGTACCATAACTCAGCGGATGCAAGGAGGCCTTATTGATAACCAACGGGCTGATGTAGTTGATGAATATTTCCGGTTTCATGTTGTTGACATCGATAATGATCAAACTGACAGTGACTTTGGATATCAGGACCGGCTCTCCGTAGTCAAAGGCTTCAACGAAAAACTCGAGTTTCTTGAAGTTGTTATTACTCTGAAAGATGCTGTAATCCTCAGAGTCCTTCTTGGCGGCTGACATGAGATCATTCATGGCCTTGATCCGGGATTCAGCACTACCGGGCTTAACGATCAGATGGGCGCTTGTGAGGTTCTCCCGGTTACCAAATGTCCCGCCTGTGGACTGCTTTTCAGGTTCAATGTCAAAGAACTTTGCGGCGACTATTTGCGACTTTGAAAGAGATCTCTTTGAGTTGGTGAATGAGCCAGGAATACGAAAGTTGATTTTATTATTTTGAAAATCACTATCTCTGTCAAAGGCCGATATCTTTGCGATCAGAGTGCCATGAGGATCGTTTTCGTTCAACTTTCCTTCGTAGTTATTTTGAGTAAAGGTTGGCTTCATATCGTTCACATCTTCGAGGATTATACGAACTTTTAACTTGGCAGTCCTCACAGAAGCGCCATTATCGACGGCAATAAGGTGTAGATTGAATTCCTCCCTCGACTCGCGATCAAAGAGCTGAGCATTCCGACTGCATGTATCTCCTGAAGAGGGAATCTTTACGCCACATAGGAACACTTTTAAATGTATTTCATCGTCAGAACTTTTAATGATTTCAGCGTTAAGCTTGAAGTACGCCGCATCTAAACCTTCTATGTAGTAGGCATGAATGTCGTTTTGATAGATGTCTTTATCCATAGCCAATGGGAGATCTATTCTAAAGGGTTCTAGTTCAGCTGGGGTGTTCAATTCGAGCATAGAGTGCTCCTTCATACGAATGATGAGATCGTTCTTTGGGAAAATGGGATCATTATCGTTTTGATCGATAATATCCACGACAATGGTCACTAGACTTGGATCCGAAAGAGACCCAAAGAGGAGACTCAACTTGACGAGACAGGACCCTTGATCGGCATCGGAGTAGACCAGAGTGATCTTGTTCATTTCCGTCTGTAGATAACTGACTGGCTTTGGCTTATTAGCGTTGCATAAGAGGTCTCGATCGGGTTTTCGGTTAACGATGAGAGTGTCATTCTCTTTGTCGATGCGAAACCATAGGACCCCAGGGTCCTGGATGTTGGTTATCTTGACGATCATGTTTTTGACTGGATTTGGGACGTAGATGTTCTTGGAGGAGGCAAGAACTTGGCTCAAATTTGAGATTACAACAGTTCCGGGCTCTGCCTTCTCCTGGACCTTGTGCATTGAGGCCATTGCAATTTTGACGAGAATCATGCTAAAATATATCTGGAGAGAGAAAAAATTATTAATCGTATTTCCTTGAGAATATTTAGTAACCGTTAGACTATACAAAGCAATTAGCTGTGGAAAAATTAAAAAGTCTGTGATATAACGGAACTTGGATCTAGATATACGATAAGAATTTATTGTTTCCCCTCTTCTGATTCAATTTAAACAATATGTCAAGGTTAAATTAATATCTTTATTAATAATTCATTGGTTGTCTGAAGATTAACGGTTTGATACATACTTTTAACATTTTTTGGTGATTGATCATTTCAGGGCTGAGTCAAATAACTGTCCATTCTCGAGATGGTTTGTCCTTATCTGAGGAAATTAGAAATGATAATTAAACTCAATCGGAAGTAATCTTGTAGTAATCACCAGTTGCATGATTATTATCGTATTTTGGGACTACTAGCCAGTAGTGTAAACGAATGGGATTCTTGTTGTGGGTGAATGGCATTAATTAAAAATTACTCTGAACAGACTGGGAGAGGAATAAGGCAAAAATGATTCTTGCTTTAAATAAATAAAATCAGAAAATATTTTCACATAAACCTTTCAAATGTTCAAAAAAGAAATGTTTTATATCCTTTATCGTTAAGTTCTTTTTTCATTTTTTTTTCCCTTGGAAAGACGAAAAAGAACTCTATATCTTTCTGAATGTCTAGGTTTAAATAATCCCGCAAAAAAAACATGGAAATTTGAAAAAAGTAGATATATTGATTGCATTATCAAAGTAATGTATTGCTATTATGTAAACGATTAAATATTCATTTGCAAGTTGGAATATTACTCATTCTTGAACATAAAAGATTAATCTGATGGCGTTTTTGCCAGCCCACACTTTTGGAGCTTTTAGAGGGGGTGGGGAGTAGTTGTTTGATAGAAAAAGAGAAAGGAATTTCTGGGTGTATTTTGTTACAGGGAATGCGTGAACTGATAATTCTATTCAGTAGGAGAAGATGTATCGTTTTCCTGAATATTTAATATTTTTCATCAGAGCCATCATGGCAATAGGCGTACATTTTCTAAAATGTTTTGATTCTTGAAAAATTTAAATGAAATTAAAAAAATGAAATGACAGTTAAATGTCGTTTTCAGACTTTAGAACTCAGAATAATTAAATTTTTCCCACGTAAACTAAAAAAATGTACCAAACCAGAAGGAACAACATCGCAAAAAAAAGCAGAGGCAATCAGGGAAGGAGACCCCTCGATATTTTGGCCGAAAAAAGTTGGCGCAAATCTAATTCAAAATAAACTTGTATGAAGTTTTGGTTCAGATCTAGTGCAGCGAGAGGCCAAGTCAGAATGTGTCTGTTCGAAGCGAGAAATTAAATCATTTAGAAATAGACTGCGTGACTTTAAAATGATTTAAGAACTGTTTTTTCGAGTGTTGTAATAAAGGGAATCTTTAGCATGTTTTAGCAATTATCACAGTCGAGATAAAGTGTTTATTGGAGTTTTTAAGAGAGAGAGAGAGAGAGAGAGAGAGAAAAATACTCTGACTTGATTTAAAACGTTTCCCATCGTTTGCGGTTTTTATGATTCTAGAAAGTAATTTACAAGACAACGATACGGCTCGCTCTACCAAAAATATGAATATCAAATATAAAAAGAAGACATTTAGCATTTAATCAGGCAGTTAGGTAAGAACCTGTACCGCAAGTGTGAATAGGGTAGAAGTGTGATTTCCTTGTAAAACCAAACTATGATAATTGTCCACAAGAGTGATTCAGGCATGAAAACAGAAACAGATGAAACAAATAAATTCTCTTGTAAATCTTTGCCCAAAGCTAGAATAGAATCAAGGTTATCTTGTTATGTGATATACAATTCTACGAGATTGATAATATTCATACCGATAAAGCCTAGCAATAAACTCATTCTATATAATGTTGACTTGGTTCTTTTCAGATTAATTGTACAAGTGCTTTTTATGAAAGATTTTCGAAATAAAACTTGTCGTAAAGAAAATCAAATTTCGTTTGGGGCATGACCTAGCAGAGTTGTAAAGTGTCAGACTTCTGGGTTCACCAAGGAGAGTTAAAAGTCTTTAAAATTGAGAATTGAAAATGATACTCATAAAATACCATATTTAATGCTTTATTTAAAAACATGCGTTTTGATTGAGAAGTATTGAAAGATTCGTTATCCCTCAAGTAGTCCCTAATTAAACTGAAATAACTAGAATGACAATTTGTGATACTAAACTGAAATTAACACTGTTTTCATTGGCGGTTCAGACACGCTAGCCCTCACAAAAATGATTAATACACGCATTTCATTGGTTGTTCGAGCTAAAAATCGATTGCAATCAAAAAAGACATGAGCATGGAAAAATGCATTTGACTTTTTTTCTAGAAGCTTTTCTAGATTATCGGATGAAGTTCTCACTGCTAGTGGGGTTTGGATCATATTTACAAAAAGATTGACACAATCAAGTCGTAAACTATAATATGTCGATTCCTATCAATTATATTCACAAAGTAGGAAGATTAAGTGTTCAGAACGGAGTGGGGATGTACTTTGGTAGAAAAATTTATATTTTTTCATATCAATGGGATATTTTTTCCTCCTCACTCGGTTTATGGTAACAGTAATGTATTTAATATTTATAATTAAATTTGTACAAGTCTAAGTGAAGAGGTTAATCATCAATGGAAGGGTAGAAATTTAATAATTTGACCTTAAACAAATATGCATTCTCTAAGACACAAGTTGTACTTTTCAAATTTATTTTACAGATAATTAAGAAAAATTAAAGATGACAAGTAAACAGCTATTACATGTTGGAAACTGTTGTGCAATTTTTATCAGGAAAAATAGAAAGTGTTGAGAATTTAATTGACGCTAATTGAAATGGAAAAATCATCAAAGGGGGACGATGTTAGCCAAATTTGCTGACCAAATGCATATTTTTTATTATTTGATATTCTTAAAGAGCTGGTGTTAAAACACATAAATGCCATGAAAGAAATTGGATGTTGGCTTCAGTAGAAAATATGCATTTGCATATTTTTGCATATCATAAAATTGAACTTTTTTCATAATTATCGGTGATTATAATTTTCTATCGAGTGTAATTAATCCACCTCTAATCGTTGAATCAACCTCTTATAAGCTGTTATTAAGAATGTATGACTCTTACCAAGCGATAATTATGAAAAATCGTATTTATTGAAGTACGTCAAAATACTTTAGAATATATCCTGACAAGTTACAGTTAATTGGGAGGCTTCTCAGCTGTTATTTTTCTATCATGTAGTCCTTTTAAAGACCAGTCATTATATATATAATGACAAAGTTGAACCCTTTGACCACAAAAAATACACTCTATAGCCTTAAACGACCGATTGGCGCCATTAGGCCAAAATCCGAACCAAAATATAGAAATTCTTACGCATCAAAAGCAAGCTTATTTGATTATGTAGAAATGATGTTATTTTAAACAACACCCTTGTATTACCCTAGTGATTGCATTATCAGCCATTTTTATTGTTAGGCATAAACACTCGAGTCTGAAAAAGGTGTTTAATAAAAAAACATATTTTCCCATAAAAAATGTAGCAATAAAAAATTTGAAAGACTCATGATTTGGGCAGAAAAAGAAAACTCTAATAGAAGTTTGCTGAGTGTCTAGAAAATGATGAAATTATTTTTTAAACAGGTTTAACAACAAGAAGCCATTCGAGATCAAAATGGATAATCAAGAGTGTGTAAGACAGAATGTTCGCAAAATTCTTTAGATAGATTTTATTTTTGAGAACGTTCCACTTCAAGGTAATCAATTTTACGCAAACGATTTCTTGTAAAATATTTTCAGATGACAAGGAATGGAATTTTAAAGAAGCAAGAATTACTTTTTTTCAGGGGCAAGAAGGTTTCACTCCAGAGGGAAATTAACACAAAATCTAAAGGTCATTACATGTCTGTAGGTGATGGATTTTTACAAGGATTCCTTAGACAATTCCCGTTGCTGATAGACTATACTAATTATTGAAATAGATTAGTCTTTCACTATTGTTGTATGTGTCTTTGAATGTCGATTTACTCTGTGAATTAATTAACCCGAGGTAATCTCTTGAGATATGAAAAAAGAATTATTCAAATAAAGAGGACTTTTTTTGAAATTTTAACCAGATGTATCACATATTGCATTTGAAGGGAGAAATTGATTACGAGAAATCATAGTTCTTTGAGATGAAATTAGGAATGGACTCATTTCAAAAGCAAGTAATCAATAGGGCACTTGAGAGTATTGTGTTTAATAACACAGGGACTCTAATTTTAACTGCTGCCTCAATGGAACCATTGTGAGAGAGAATTGTTTTTATATTCAAGAATATAATTTTTTTTTAATTTTGTCACACTACTTACTACTTTTGACGGTACAGAGCGACCGTGAATGGACTCCAAATTCGTTGAAAAATGCTGCCTGTTGTGGATTTTTAAGTAAGAAGAATAATGATTCATCATTTCCCCATCCTTTTTTATAATTTTAAAGTTCATTTTTAACCCTTTAATAGTAAAATATCAAAATTGAAAATCCACCATTAGAAAAATCTTGTGAATTACTATTCAATGATACTTTTTTGTGCAAGAAGTTAAAAAGCCGTATGGGGCAAAAAAACTGTTAAATTTGAGGTGTAATTTTTCTTGTTCCGAAAATTTAAATATTAATTGTACTAAGTCTAAAAGAGAT
>JJOG01002927.1:0-10447 GCA_000715275.1 Gyrodactylus salaris
AATTACGGCAATATTTCAGTTTTAAAAGAGTCTTGGACATTTTTGTCAGATAACTCAAAAGAGATAACCTCCCTCAAGGGACACGTGTAGGTTTTTCTTTCTTAAACGTTTGAAAATACGTATGCAAGATGTAAAAAAGATTACACAGATTCAGATCACATCCCAATAAGATGTTCAGGTGTGAAAAATATGATAGCGCTGTCAAATTTATAGGAAAAAATCATTAATTCTATCAATACGGAATAGTCAATATTTGAAAAGGTATGGAGTCAGATTCCACCTTTCTGTACATTGGAATCATGCATTAAATTCTGTACACAATCCAATAATGAACAGCTAGTCATTATTTTATTCTAGATGGATGGAATTTGATACTCCATATATTCATTGTTTAAGTTTGAGAAAATGTCTCTTGTTTTGTTTGAAAGAGACATGGTTTTACAGGAAAAATGGTAAAATATGATTTTAGCTTTAAAATCATGATACCTTTTTTAGGAATTTAGAAAATCAACAAAATTAACTGAGAAGGATTTTGATTCTTCCATCAGTGTACTAGTAATGTACACAAATTCGTAGTGAAATAATGAAAGATCTCATCTGATACTATGAAATCCTTAATTTTGGAAATTTCAACAATCAATTCACAAAAATTTGAATTGACATGTTTTTCCTCGGATACGCACTGAAATATTAAGTAATCGAAGTAATCGATGAGAAACATGACATGAACCAATTGTAGAATCTAGGTGTAGAGTGGGACACTGCTTTTTGATTTTACCTATTTAAGATCGTGCATAACCGTGATCTAGACATGATTTCACGAGGAACTGTGTATTAAATATTTATTCTAGGTGTTGGAAACAGGCCAAAATAATTCGTGTATGAAAATCGTATTCAAATTAATTTGAACTTGCGCCAAAACTTGGATCGGGATTTTCTCGACAATCTAAAGATTTTGTGAGAGATAGGAGTAATATTTGTGAACTTCATGCTATGTGTGTGAAAATGCTATCCTATGGAAGGAACTTTCTCAATTAAAAGCCTTTTTTAGGAAGATGTGACTGATGCGCGATATATAGTTAAAAATTAGCCAGAATTTCGAAATCTAAACGGAGAATATTTTTTAAACAATCTGATTATCTTTAGGAGCTTGAACAGAATATATCGAGATTTCCATTCAGTTGCCTATAAAAAGCGAGAAAATCGATGGCGGCCATTTGAATTTATTTGTATATTTAACACATCAGAGTTTCGACCATAGTAGATAGATTTAAAGCGCACGAAAGATAGCCTCAGAATAGTTCTTCATCATATAATTGAGCAATCTAAAGCGATTCCTCGTCATCTTATTACAAAAAGCAGTTTCCTAATGTACACCTCTGTTTCAAATATAAAATTGGGAATCTAAAAAGAGTAAACTCTGAAGAAATAAGGAAATTTTTTTCATCTGAAAATGATTCGTGTTTAAAATCATTTTTTTGGGAATCATATAAGATTTAAGCTTTTGCAAAAATACAGTCTTGGGCCGAAATAGGTCACTAAATGGATTTTCGCTGAATTTCTCATTATTTGAAATTTTTGCTTCGCAATTTATGTTAATTAGCATATTAGAGGACTTGAGGTTGTTTTAGAAGTACCTGTAAAATTAAATAATTCGTTCAGAATTTAGACTGAGAGGGTTAAATTAAGATAAAAACCGAGAAGGAATGATCTACAATGTAGATTCTACATGTATCTGTATGTATAAAAACATCTCTACGGTTCTACTTATATTATAGATGTTGAATAAATTCGTTTGAAGGAATTACAAGTAATTCACAGAGCTACTACTCCGTGATCAAGCCCCTCAGATGCAAGGTTACAGGCATTATGCTAACCATCATGTGATACCCCATTTATTATACTCACAAAGATCATAGACATTAGTGGGAACGTGCGCTGTGGATATTGACTTGTTGACCATAATATTATTCAAGATCGGATCTGTGACCAGGGTCATGCAATGGCTCTTGTCGCATTCGTATAAATTGTTCACGCAATGCGTCATATCAGAGGTCACCAACTTTGACCGGATGTAACACTAGGGATGAATGAAGCATGTCATAATTATTTGAGCATCAGAGAGGTTCTATTCAATTTTATAACAAAAATGATATTTTTATGAATTATCCTTTGAAAAGTAAAGATTTTGGTTGCAAATAAAAATTAGTCATTTTATTTTTCTCTCTTTATTGATCGTAAAAAAATTTAAATCAAATTTTAAAGAAAACCTAAAATAATTTAAAATATCATTTTTCAACTCTCATAGATTCACACTGATGAAAGAGCCAAATTGTGGATAAATTGTGACTTTGTAATTACTTCTCAAAGGTCTCAAAGTTTGTCTCGCAAGCAGGGTTAACTAAAGATGGTCGGTTTTTGTCGAGAATACAGTTCAAAGCATGAAATTCAATAACTCAAACGATTTTCTTTTCATCATGGCCATCAAATAAGTATAAATAAATGAATGCAAAAACGTTAATCTGAAGGCTTAGTGAAAAGTGCACAAGCTGCTTTACAGGAGAAATTTATCCTTAATTTCAACTCCCATGGAAAAATGAAAATTCTATTCTTGACAAGTTATAAATGCGTAAATGAAGGAAAAGTCTACACACTTTAGTAGAAGTTTGCAAACCACGTGGGTTGCGTTGATTTAAAACTCACTGAAGTTTCATTTGTCCTATCGGTCTGTACAGCCTCTGCGATTATCTAGAGAGGATTTCAATTTTCAAAGGGATACATCATTGTCAATTTGAACTAACCGAAGTGTAGTTGGTTTTTGAATATCTCTTGTAAGCCTCTTCTGTATCATTTTTGAGGGACTAAAAAGTATATTTACAGTTTATAAATTCCAACCATCTGAGCTTCTTATGACTAACTTTCACTTGTGCTTCTGTCTCATTAACGATTTTTGAAATCTTTTGCACAGCATCGTCTATAAATGACCAAGCTAATTTGTCGTCGACAGGTTTTGCTTTGAAGTCTGAATCTTTGTATATCTGTATTTAAATAATTAAACTAATGAATATTACATTGTTCAAAAATGAGAGCTGCATAAAGCTAGGCAAATCCTTGAGAAGATCCTCAATCGCTGTAGACCATTGAGTGAGTCTGATTAATGAATTTTAAGAAAAATGTAGTTTACTGTGTTTCATCGAGTCCGTTTATAGAAAAAAGGGTTAAAGAGAAATGCAAGAGTAATATTCGTAGATCCATTGCTCGTCAAGAATTTAACATTAATGGCAGTTGTATTGATTTGAGAGGGAATATTTAAAGCTCATTCTTCATTGGTTTGATCAGAGGAGAATTATGATTGGACGATCTGTTACTCTATTATTAAATTCACCAGTATCAAGATATAGCCTATGTCCTGAAGAAAGTAATGTAGCAAGTTGAGAAAATGAAATGGCAAGAATAAGTTGAGACTAATAAGTCGAATCTGTAAAAATGATTTAATAAAATCTTGCTCAGAACAACAGATTCTCAATAAGTTCAATTCAGATGTACTTGCAGTCAATTAATAGCATTAATCAAGACAAAAAAAGGTTATAAGCTGGCTTAGACGCTATTTGAATGATAAGAATAGACAAAAATTCATAAATGTAGCTAGCTTCACAAATTTAAAGAGCACTTTCAAATTAAATAAACAAAGATTGTTTTAACCAAAAGAAATTTTGTGTGCATTTCACTTACAAAAGTATAAAGGGTCACATCTCTGATGCCTGCTTTTCTCAAGGGGAAAAAACGGAAAGCAGACAAGTTTGAAGATAACTTTGCTGAAAAGTATACTTGGAATTGCTGGCAGTGTCCTTATCAAGCGGATAGATCGATAGAACTCTCTTCTCATCTCGAAGAATGCTCACCAAGTCATTCCACAGACCCTATTAATGGCTGTCCTTTCTGTCAATTAAATGAGAGTGTCGACTCTAAAATTCCCTTCATCATCAATGACTATGAGAAGCATTTAGAGCTATTCCATCCCCAAGTTAAAAAGTTATCTTGCCCCTACTGCCAGATTGAGCATGAATTTCCGAGGTTATTACGCCTCACTCAGCACATTTTAATGTATCACCACATCTACTGGCGTCCTTCACCATGTGAGTTTCTTGTGAAATTTTAATGATTATTAAGAAAATAGTTTTCGATTCATCGTTCGTATATGACTTTTTTATGAAGAAATTTTTCCATGAGAGTCCTAATTTTGGTCACAATTTCTGCGATAACTCTAAATAGGCTAAATTGTGTATTTATTATAATTCTTCTGCTGTTTTTGTCAGAATCTAGAACTCATTTCTATATTTAACATCGGGAAAGATAGTGTACATTGTACAAGGAGAAGTTTCTTTGCACATCATTAAAGATGAAAACTAGGGACTCTCAGTCGATGGAAAATGTGGCATTCATTTTCCAAGGTTCCGTCGATAAATCACCCTCGTTATCGAATTAAGTGTATATTGTCTACCCCACACTCTCATTGGTCAATCTCTCCCAAGTTCATCTAGCATACACCATCTACTTTAATTTTTTCTTCTAAATCCGTCACCTTTTTTGAAGACATTTAAAAAGACTAAGAAAATTTTAATTTCTCAAGAGATTTCATTAAAATTCAATTTCAGATTCTCTCGCTCATCTACGCGAAGAATGCCTAGAGAGGAGTATAACATGTCTGGGCTGTGGATTTAATACAAAATTGCTAATTGACAACGACCAGATAACGCCCTCTGCGAGCATCCTAACACATGCACAGATTTGCAGTCAGAATTGCGGTAATGTTACCACACAAAAGTGCCTAATTGATTTGGGTCAGGATGAAGAGCGCAGAGATCTGGTTGATAAAATCACCAAGGATTGTGAGAATATAAGTGCTCATTTCTGTCACCGATTTCCATATTCTCGTGGGCATATTGATAATGAAGGGCAACGCCTTATCCCAATTTCATTCATGGATGTAAGTGCTCGTGCTTTGAAATCCCCTTTTCAAGACAGAATTTTGATTATCTTGCAATTTTAGGAATAGTTACAGAATCAAGTTTAATCTGCTTTAGTGTTGTAGAATAATTATCTGAGTAAGAAGAACCGTTTTTAAGTATTCATGTAACTTTTGTGTGAATTTGATCACACTCTCTGATTTAAACCCAATGTTTCCCATAATGATTTTCCCTCTGATATATCGACTATTAAAACGATATTTTGATGTGTTGTTGTAATAGAAAAATACATGTCTAATACATCTCATTTTTAGCTCCTTCCCCACTGGGAATCCCCAGTACTCCTATGGTTTGATAAAGTGATATTTTCTTGACACCATAATAGATCTCATTTAATTTTTGTTGCTTCTTTTTGCGTACTCTTCTTTTGCGTCGATGATCTGGTTCTAAACTCTTGTCTGTTCAGATCAGAGAATTCCCCATGACAATACCAGAAATCTGCGACATCAAATACCCAGAGCAGCAATTGTTGAACCTCGAACGTGCTCAGATCACTAGTGAGGACATAATTGTCACTCGGGACTCCTCCTTCAACCAAGAGTTCCTCCAGCCACACATGAAGCCAGTGGACCCTGTGGAAGTGACCCAAGGGGCCTTCTTCGCCTTTCCCACAGACACTGGCGACCACATCCTCCTTCCAACGCGAAAAGACGAAGAGTTCCAGGACCTCAAAATTCAGAATGAGAATCACAGGGCCGCAGTCGTTTCAGAGGCCAAGTTGAAGCGCCGCGAAGAGAGAGTTGAGCAGAAGAGGCGGGAACTGGAAAAAAAGACGATCAAGATTTTTGATGTCCCCTTTGATATACCGCCGGAGCCGCCGAACGCTAATCAGCTGAGGAAGAAGAAGAATCCCGATGGCAGGGTCTTTGTGTGTCCAACGTGTGGCACGAGCACCTTCACCAGTCTTCGTGAGAGAGACGAGCACATTGAGAAGAGCCATGCAGGGGAGTTGATATTCCCATGTCAGGTGAGACCATTGAAAGTCTAAACCGGAGGTGTCCTCAAAATATTCTTAATCAGTTTTTGTCTGATTTTTAATTACTTGCGAGTATTTTCAAGTAAAAAACAAGCTTGGTAATTCCAAGGTTTTATCAAGTAATAAAATCAATCTGCCAGACTTAATACTTATTATAAATCCAGCTCTGCGGAATGGCCTACCCCTTGTACATTGCCCTACGAAGGCATGCTGCCTTAAAGCATTCAGCTCAATTCGATGCAGTTCTCTATGGTCTCATGCCAGAGAATGAGCCGTGTGAATGTCCCAAATGTAACCTCGTGTCCTTCTCCGACCCGGTGGTCTTGAAGATGCATCTCGCTCTCGTCCACAACCTGGATGCTGATGAGAAACCTAAGAAGTAAGGCATTTTTACAGTATCATATTCTCCTATTGGTATAACACTCTTCTATACAAATAAGTAATTTCGCTGGGAAGAGATTCGATAAAGAATATTGAATTAAACCTTTTTCTGCATTAAATTTCTTTGAAAGTTTAATAAATATTTTCAACTAGGGTTAAGAAGATTCGAACAACTGAAAGTGAAGAGGAATATGCACCAACTCCTGATGAAGAACGCGAGGAAAATAGAGTCTCAACACATTCTGCATCTTTACACAAAAGACGTGAGTAAAATGGAGTCTATTATTATTACCTCTGAGCCTACTTTATTACGTGAAGTACATCTCACAAACTACATATCTTAATAGCCAAGCTATTGGTTTCTGTTTAAATCGATCTAACCAATTAGATGTGCTCGTTGTGATTGGATTGACATATGAACGGACCTACAATGACATTAAGAGAAATGTTCATACATTATACTCTTTTTCTAGCTAAACTCAGAGGCAGAGGTCGCGGTAGGCCCCCAATGATCAGTTCCCTCCCTACAATATCTCGTGTGCATTCCAGAAAAACCAACGACGACGAACTCTACTCGCCCACTAAATCGAGACCTTCATATCGTGCGGGACGCGGTAGAAAGCCACGAGGGACCTATAGACCACGTGGGTCATCCAAGTTCCGCATAAGAGACCCCACCGTCTACAGAGACTCCACCCACCTCAAGCCCCTTCCAACGCCAGCCCGACAGACTGCACCAACAGAAGAGCTTCAGCATGAAATAACCGACCTCGAAAAGAAGCTGGCCGATGTGAGTCCCAGCGAGGCACCAACCCAATGCACCCATTGTCAAATCCACCTTCACAATCACCGTGAACTCTTGCTGCACTACGAAATAGAGCACAACACCAGTGAATGTGAAAAGCACATGGGCTGCAACGTCTGTGGTCGGGTCTTTTTCGGAGAGCACGGCAAGCTAGACCTTATAGGCCATTTGCGTATATCCCACCAACTGCAGCAGAGCGAATCGCAAAGCGAACGACCCATCCACTGCACAATGCCCCATTGTCAAGGGGTCTTTACCAGTGGTCGCCTCAAGAGTCTACACCAGTGTCCAATTCGTCATTTACCCGGGCACTTTGTCAAGCTGGCGGATAGCCTCACTGGATTCCTTGATGGTATGCCAGTTATGGAGAAGGTCCTCGCTACTGAGCTACTTGCTGACCAGACTGGTTGTTATATATTGGCCTATGGATGTCCAGAGTGCGGCTATACTTTTACTGGAGAGAATGCTACGATGAGGTATATAAAACACCGCAAAGAGGCCTCTTGTCGGATTCTCATGGCGACTGAGTAGTAGTTAATTTTATATGACAAGATTAAATAAAGATTATTTAACCTGAGTTTTCAATGTATACTCTTTATATTTGTATCATATTTTTGTTTAAATATATAATGTGAAAATGCACGTCTTCTTCGATTCTGTGGTTATAATTACACTTGAAGACTCTAATTTTGGGAGGAATGGCGCGTATGATTGTTTCCCAAGTCCTATAGATATGATTTCTCATATGGTAAATAGTTTCAAACCCTCCTTTCCCATTATAACCCCTCATGTGCACCCGAAGAGAGTCTGACTCGGCTATGAAACTCAATTCTAAGAAAAGACTACCAAATTTTTGCTCAATAATTTCTAGTTGACTTACAACGCACAGCCATATAAATTGTATTTGACTTAATTGTAAAGTGACGCAAGTCTATACTAACCATTAGGGCGTATCGGAATATTTTAGAATCTCAAATTGGAAATATATACATATTCAGATAGAGAATTCAATCAGCATCAGGAAAATATAATAGTTATGATATGTCCGCATGCAAATAAAGGTGCCGGTTTTCAATCGAGAGTTAGTCATTTTAGGCAAAATTTTCCATGTCAGATAAGCTACTTCTGAAGGCAGGAAAAGATAGATAATTAGAATCAACTTTGTTGAAAATCGTGCAATTATACCTTTTTTTCTCTCCAAAATAGCCAATAAGATAAGAAAAATTAATGTAATCTGAGCAGTTATAAAATGTATTCAATAAATTCACATTCCCAAATTTCAATAAAAATGTCATTTCATAATCACTATGAATCATAGAGGGTTAATAAAAGGGGCAGGCTATACTAACCTCATTTGATTCACCATTGGTGCAATGCATAAACAAACCTGAATCTCACAAAATGTTATACCTGTTCGGAATACATTCTCGTGTCCACATGTTAATTTTTTTCCTAAAATCTAGTTGGCTATTTTGGGGAGACAAAAAGGTACATTTTGACCTGTATTATTAATGCCGTCTTATTATTGATAGGTCATCATTGATAACTCATACATCAGGCTTATAAAAATATAGGCGGACAAAAAGAAGTCATACATTGAAGTATCAAGAATGGCGTTTAAAGTAACCGCCTTTCATCGGATTGTTAAAATTTAAAATGAAAATTTTTATTCACTCCAAGTACAGTCTCACAATGTATCATTTGTGCACTCTATCCATCTAAAGAAACTGTACTACTCTTAGATAGGAGAATTAACCATTTTTTGATAGAAATTTCATTGGCTATTTTCGAATGTTACACACTACAATTGACAGGGAATAAGAAAAATTTGAAAATTAAAAAGAATCTATTACAAGAGAGTACTGATGATAGTACAGCTAGGAGCTATAAATAAAATAAGTCACTTTCTCAGAGAATCTTATCAGAGAGTATTTGCTCCCTCTCAAAGGTGAGATGGCTCTCTCCATGTCGCCAGAGGTTCTTAGCCTCAATGGAGGCGAGATTGTCATCGAATCTCTCGAGAATGTTCTTTGCCTCAACGAGACCAACGCTCGTGTAGCCCTCGTCACCGCCTGTCTTGGCATCGAAGACGAGGCCAAAGGCCTTCAATAGCCTAAGACCCGGGGTGGAGTCGAAGACGAAGGTGCCCGCCAAGGCGCTTTCGTGCTCCATTTTATTGTCTTCCACTTTGGTCCTCTTGAACCAAGAAAGGATGGTTCTAGGTTTAGGGGGCCTCTTCACTTGGAGTGGTTTTGGTTGATGAAATCTTTTTCAGGATTCTTTGACCAAAACTATCGATTTGAAGCTTTGTCAAGGGCATCGTGTCTGGTAAAGATGGCGGATTAGATAGAGTGAAATCTCTTCTTTACCTTTTTATTCTAGAGAAATATGCCTAAATTAATCATCCACGCTCGCTATAGAATTGCTATTTTTTGTTTGAAATTCATTTTCATGGAATACATTTCTATATCTAACGTCTAGAAAAAAAGGCACATTATCAATCGACGGTTGAAAGCACAAATATAAAAACTAGGCTCTTTGAGTAAAGTCTTAATCTTTTCTGGTGTAATAATGACTCGTTACCAATTCTAGATGGCCTTATAGTGGGTTGAGACTACGATCGCAAGTTAATTTACACAGTATTTAGTAAATATCTGATCTGTCTCTTAATAAACTTATTAAAATAATATACAGTATATTTGATTTTTGAGTCTCTTAAACTGTGTACTTTTGAGGGTGAAGTAGCCGGGGGGGGGGTTTTGGTGCATACATAATTGTTTTAGTTAATTGCTGGTTTCGCATATATTCTGGATATATTATCTAGTGGATAAATTACTGTATTTCAAGTACAGGTTGAAAGTTTAGATTAGAAACGCGTATATGTCTGGTTGATACTATTTCACGAATTTATCAATACTTTCTCATATATGACTTATTCAGATTTCTACCATTAAAGAATAATTTGATATTTTTGTAAATAATTTTTAATCCGTGTAAACCCAGATATATAAACACTGAACATTTTGTAATTTTACTTCAGAATAAAGAGTGAGGTAAATTCGAAACAATATTTGCTTGAAGATTTTTAAAATTGTCCTTAGTTTAAAAGTTACGAAAAATATTTCAACTTAGTTTTTCTTGGAGAACCGTGAATTGTTTTGGAATATTTTAAACTTCTTAGTAATCTTAGGATGACCATCTTTAAAAAAAAAGTGGGGCAATTCGGATGCATAATGTCAAGGTTACATCGGTTTTAAG
>JJOG01002928.1:0-21296 GCA_000715275.1 Gyrodactylus salaris
CAATTAAAACAGTGTGAATTTGGGTTTAGTATCACAAATTGTCATTGTAGCTAATTCAGTTATATGTGAGCAAATACGTTCACTAATCCCAAGGAGTCTGAAGCAACATGTATCTCTCAATCAAAACGCATAAATATAGTTTTTTTATCTAATAAGAACTATTTTTATGATAAAAAGTAATTATAGCCTTTTTTATGGGTCCTCTCCTCTCTCTTGGTCTGTATTCGGTCTTAAAGAGTTGCTAACTTTTATCCTCCATCGGCCTTGTATTAAATTCCCTATTTTTCCAAAGCTACAAATCTTGTCATTAATTATTAGAGAATCGAAATAGGACTACCATGAACTTGAATTCAAATCGATGATAGTACTTTTAGATATGAAAAGTAATTGATTGTGTCAACCCATTAACCTCAGGCGTTGTAATTATATAAATCAATTTGAATTAAAGTTTAGATGTGAAACAGGCTCTTCCATTATTCAGCATAGCTATGGATTGGTTTTAATGAATCATGGAACAGCCAAATGGATACATACTTTACATAAAGTGGTTTGACTCCTTTTTTAATATGAAACCCTCAGAAGAAAGTTTTTCTTCACTTAAATCTAAAATTTGCAGCGTTGGTCAGATTTGACGGATTACGATATTTACACTGTTTTGTCAAGGCAAACATTTCCAGAAATAATCTATATTTCATGAATTCAAGTCTCACATATTTTCTCAGCCGTAAACAAAAATAATTTCATGTTGATGGTTGATTCAAGATAGACACGGCTAAGGTAACAAAGACATTTCATCAATAACATTATTAATGCTAGCCTGTGATTGGATAAAAGATTCCTGTTCTATCATTGGTCAATTTCAAAGGACAAATAGAAATGGAGCTCACATTTTCCAATCTGTTGGCCTTCAAGAGATTCGCCTGCTGCAACGTGAAGCTGCCCCTCATATCGATATTCTCATCGTTGTCATTGGAGTGATAGGACTCAGAGTCTGAGGTGATGGCCCCTTCGGCGTTTTCGTCATCCGATTGACAATTGTCGTTAATCTTGTCATCGGAGAGAGAGTCGGGGGTGATTGATCTCTCATTCTGGACGTTTGCCATGTGCTTGCCGTCGTAAGAGCATGAGTCGTCATTGGGATTGGTATCCGAGAGGCCGTTGGCCACTTTGTAGCTCTCACTCTCCTTGACACTCGATTCGTTGACTGGTTTTCCTCTCTGGCATGAATTTAGCTCGTACAGCATCTAAAAAACGATTTATTGATTTGAGAGAAATTTATTTTGGCAATGCCATGCTGAATATTCGACATGATTTTTTGAAAACGTGATTATTAGGGTTGAATTTAAATCTCAATTGAATCAGCCAAGAGGTATGTCTTTTTACATGGCCATAGTAAAAATCTTTCAATGAAATGCATAAAAGTTTTCGATAAAATTAATCTAATTTCCACTATTCTCTGAGAGAGGTTTGAATTCGAGATAGAGATAAATTAAATATCAAGTGAAAAAAGACGTTACTTAATCGATAAATAACCATTGATTATTTTTTAACATTTTATTTCGAAAACTTGAATATACTACGATTATCTAGAATCTGAATTTTCTTTCTCTTATTTGATTCAACCTTTGGGATAACCTTTGCCTTCGGTTGGACTGTCGGCGTGACCCGATCCGTACTCGAGAAGGAGATGACCTTACTTTCAATGTGGATGTCATGCGAGCAATCGACTAGGATCGGGTCTGTGATCTGTATGCTCTTCTTGAAGGAGGATCTAAAACGTTCCCTAAAACTACGCCGGGTCAGGTTGCTAGGAAGTATTTGTTCTGGCTTCAAGGCCTCCTTATTCGGGTTACGCATAGACTTTGCGTATACAATGTGCCGGATGAGACCGTTCCTCTCGGAAAATGTAGCGTCGTCATTGGATGACATTGAAGGCTTCTTCAGAAACTCTAATTTATACTTTTTTCATCTCTTGCATGATAAACAAACCATCCTTTTTTCTATTCTTTGTTCTGATTGGTTGTTTGTGGCTGATCATTTGATTGGATGTCGTTTTTGCTTCTTTTTTTCAAACTCAAACCATTATAATTATTTATCTCTGTTGCACACAAGAAAAACAGATCTAGGTACGAGAATAAAACTCACGTTATTTGTCTGATTGTAAGCAATTGACGAGTTCATCTTTGTAAGTTCTTCGTTATTCTGGGTTAATTCTTTAATTTTGGATCTGCAAAAAATTTACTTGAAAGCCAGAGTAAATGGGCAGGTAAAGGGCATCAATTTCTAAAGGCTATTGTTCTATTCTAATGTACGCTTTCGTATATGAGGGTTAGTGTTCCCTCAACCAAACAGTTGAATGACATGCAGAAAGAGTCACTGCCCTTGTTATTGAAAAAAGGGAAATGTGTAGTTTTTTAGGCACCAATTTAGGGATATTTCGGAAGGAAGGTAATGAACAAGGATTCACAAAGATTAAAGCACTGCTATTCGAAATAAATGTCTTTACATATTATGCAGTTTTTAAGAGTTGTAAACCAACAGCTACTTATGAGTAGATTAATATGAAATTAAGGATAAATGTCTCAACTGCATAATTTGGAAAGAATTTCAAATGTCCCACCAGATGGTTTTAGAGGATCATTCGTAAAGCAAATATTTTAAATGAAATAATTTCGCCTTCCAAATTGATGTTCACTCACGAATAGATCATTCTCCAAATATTACATGGAAAATTATCATCGAATATTCTAAAGTTTTTTTTTCAGATTGCGATTTATTGTAAAAGGTTATATTTTTGGGTAATAAATATTAAGAGAGAAGAGCTATAAAGTTATAAAGAAAAAGGAATGGGCCAAATTTGCTTTTTATAAACATACCTCAAGTCGGTAATTTCTTTCTCATATTGGTTCAACTGGAAACGCTCGCGGTCTCTCTCCTGGATCTGGTCATCGAGGAAAGATTCCTAGAGATGAAAGAAATGTGTGTGTGAACTATGTCAAGTGTACACCAAGTTTTCAAATTCATTCAAATATTTCTACAACTCACGAGGGACTTGTGTTTACTCTTGAGATAGTTGATTTCATCCTTGAACAAGTCCTTTTCCTTGAGAATCTCTTCATATTCTGTGTTTAGACGTTGAATCTTTTCTTCGTAATCTTTAATTCGATGAATCATTTCATTCTCTTGTACGGACAACCGGCCGGCATACTGAGCCTCAATTTCGTGGACTATTTCATCAATATTGTCTAATGATTATTTGGAAAGAAATGTTAATGTATTCAATTGCTCTACATGAAACCCATACGAGAGCTTGCACATCTTGCAATGATATACTCACTAGATTCTTTGATATTCGCCTGGGAGGATTTGTCTTCGGTTTCTGAATCTGTTTGTGTCTAAAAATGATGGATAATGAAATGTAAGACAATCGATATAAAAGATGAAATATGATAAAGTAATATCATCTTCAACGTACTGAATTAAATGTGAAATCATTGATGGCTATTTTGGTCTCAGCTACATCCGAGACAGCCTTGAGGAGGTATGTTTCTTCGTGGTTATTGACCAACTGAAAGTAAAATTACATAGAAGAGATTTACCTCGTTGAATAGCTCCTCCAGCTTTTGAGTAATGTTGAGGTTTGGGTAATTTCTGAAAAGAACAGAAAAATTGGTTAGAGAAACTTTGTAGATGTGAGAGATTTAATTTCTTCAATGTTTAAACAGTTCAATAACTCAATATCTGAATAAATAGTGGTTTATGTCTTGCTTAAAAGATGAAATTATAAAAGACAGCTATTGTTTAGAATCAATCCTTAATCTAAAATTGACTTTGAAGTGAGTTTTAGAAGATCTTAATTTAGGAGATGGAAAAATGTATATTTTAGCATTTTCATCTCAAAAAGAAAATTATTGATAATATTGAGATCAATGAAGCATTTTCAGGTGCTAATTAATTTGAGTTGAGATTGTTTGACAATTATGGTTGAGCTAATTCATTTTAAATCAAAAAGCACTTTATTTCTCCAAATTCTAACTTATTTGTGATCAAAGTATCATCCTTTCTTCTGGTTTTTTTTAAACCCTAAATTCATATTTCTTCTATTCATAAATTGGAAATACAGTGTATTTAAGTGAATTATTTTTGAAAAGGGACGTACTTTTTCGAATATTTGACAATGTTGTCAATTTCATTGTGAAGATTCTCATCGAATCGGGTCTTCTTACGAGGTGTAGATGTGCTGTTCTCTTTTTCATATAGATTAAAGGAATTATCCGGAGTGAGCATATTATTCTGAGAGTTGTTATGACGGATATGTTCATTCGATGGCTTTTTAGGGGTCTCCTTCTTTAGGGAAAAGTCTGACTCGAAAATGGAATCCAAATTCGAACCGTACAAGGAGAATGAGTCATCGTCAAATTCGTAGGTTTTCGGCTTCTGCAGGCTGAAGCTTTGCACGAGGGAGCTGGTGGGCTTGGGTTTTTCTGGCGGATTCTGCGGGGCTGAACTCATTGGTCGCTTAAAGCTGTTGAGGAGTTTGGACTTGGACACTTTGAGGTCTTCTTTGGTCTTTTCGAGGTCTTTCTCAACTGCGAATTTCAACGCCTTCAGCTCAGCCACCCTAACGTTGTGTTCGATTTCCATGTTGCGTACTGAAGATTTTAATGTTTAAATTGTTATTTATAAAAATAATAATAAAATGTCAAGTGGACGAACCCTAATCTTTGTAACTCTATCATGCATGGTTTAAAGCTGTATTAAATACAGATCAAGAATAATCCTTCAAGCTATCGATCAGGATCACAAGAAATTTTTTTTTTTTTTTTTTCAGCCCCTGGAGATAGAATTCAGATCCAAAATGGAATAGTTTTTAATCAGTTTTAAAATATAACGGTACAATTGTGAGTTGACCTGGATTCATAGCTAGTTATTAGTACATTTATTTGATTTAAACAGTGCTAATCTCCGAAACTGCTAGATCTCAACACCATTCACTGTATTTAATTTTGAATTAATAGAAGGAGAAGGGTTAGTGGGACCGGTATTTAAAAATACAAAATGAGCTTAATTTTCAAATATATTTTTGAAAACCTTCTTGTCCCAGATAAAAGTAATTTTTATCGAATTTAAGAAAATTATAAATTAATTACTTTGTAAAAATTGCAATAAGAACATAAAAACTATCACATGTAATATTTAAGTTCCAAAACAAGAGTAAACTTGAAAACGTGATGAACTCACTTTTATCCTGACTGGTTAGGAGATCCTTACGAAGTTTTTCCTTCTCCTCGTAAGCCTGATGGAATTTAAAATGAGCATCATTGGCACAAGCATAATCTTCTATTTCGAGTCTGAATTTTTGAATGTGCTCAAGTTCTGAAATGAGGCTGTGATGTAGATCAACATCGTCAGATCCTAGCTTGAACTTTATATTTTCTAGGAGATCTGGAATGTAGCTCTGACTGATTGAATTTAATTGCTTTAAGTTAATAGTGGTCTGTAAGTTCATAATAAATTATAAGTTTAAACTTTGGTGGATTACAAACAAAATTTAAATTTTAAACATTAGATTAGGATTGCTCGTTTTAATGTTCTAAATCTAAAATAATATTTTATCACGATTTTTCAAAAGAAACCTTTTATAATTTACAAATGTCAGTCTCGTTGAGAGTAAAGATAACCTCAGCAAGGAACCTCCCTATTATGGATCGGTCAACCGATCTCACAGATGCTTTCGTTGAAGTATTTTCATTATTAATACTCTTCTTTTAGGTTAGAATTGGAAGCTGCATTTATAAAACAGAAGTTGTCCGTCGTACTCTAAACCCTGTCTGGAATGCAGATTGGTTCTTCTTTCAGGTACTTTAATATAAAATAAGCTGCTGAAATAAAATTATGAAGCCTATTGAGATGATTCATTAGGCAGTTGTTCTAAAATTTCAATTTTTGCAGATTCAAGATAATGAAATAAACGACGAGTGTCTGCAAATAAGGGTATTCGACCACGACACCTATAGCGCTCACGATGCAATCGGCCGTGTCTACTTTGACATAAACACAATTTTGACAACTAAAAAATCAATTGACGGCTGGTTCCCTATCTACGATCCAATGCACGGAATCAGGGGAGAGATTAATGTCATAATCAGCCTTGATCTCATCTCTTTCGCCTCAAAGAGTCTGGGAGAGAATTTTGTCAAAATATTCAGCAGCCCAAATCTACCTCATGGCTTCATAGTAAATTGTCTAATTGGATTCGTACAAGAGATTGTCGTTGTGGAGGATCCAGAGCATCAGTGGATAGAGAAGATTCGCACTCCAAGAGCCTCCAATGAGGCTAGGCAAAGGCTCTTCTCAAGAATCAGCAGGGATATTAGATCAAAGATTTGCAAAATTGTCAGGAATTTCGGTGGGAATTCAATCCTTGGCTTCCAGCAACACTTTGACATTGAAGGAGAGACTGGAGTTGTTTTAAGGGCGATTGGGTGTGCTGCGATTTTGTCCAATTCAAACTTTCAAAAGTGGGTTTTTCCATCTTTCAAGCATTGAAGCTCGAACAAATTAAAATATTTTTTTTCTATGAAAAGTCAACAGACAGGTTCTAAACAGATCATCGTTATGAATAGTGGGGAATTTCCGTTCTTCACTCTCATGGACTTTCCGCAAGATCTCAATTTTACCTTTGGATCATTCGTCAACGTCATGTCGGTGAAGATGATTAATAAGGATTCATCAAGTAACTTTAAAAACGTTAACCAAGTTTAATTGAATTGATAAAAAATTCAATGAAAAATTGTATTTTTCAAATCATTAATCAGAGCAAGTTTTACAAATTCTATTGGAGAGATTACACAGGCTCAATTTCAGATCAAGTATTTTAAGGTTAAAGAAAGGTTTTTTTGATAACTAGTGAAAACTTTGAGTAGGCTGTGGTTCTCGGGGTAAAGTTCCATTTGGGATTAAAATAAGAGATTTTATAAAATTTTAATGAAAAATAGTATTTTGACCTCAGGAGTTGTAGATCAAATTTTTTGTTGAATAGCAGAAAACAATCGTACCTTGCGTAACGATAATGTTTCACGTAGTTTTTATAAATTTAAGGTTGGTGTCTAATGATTCGAATTTAGTAAGCATCCAAAATCTACGCGATGCCTGGTGGATTGAACTCCGCACAGAGATGGCCTCCAATATGAGGTCTATGGATTGTAATGCAATAATTGGCTATCACGAAGAATGTTGTATATTTGATGAGATTTGCATTTTATGGTCTTATGGCACCGCTGTATATCTCTCTGATATTGAAGGTGAGTCTTGAGTATTTTAGAGAGAAATTGAAGATTTTCTTATTTTCAACCAGGCAACCATCGAGTCAATAGTCAGATTGAAATTATTCCGTGAGTTTTTGATTGAATCTCATTCTTTATAAATAAAAAGAAATGCATTTCTGTTAGGAGAAACAATTTGAGGCTTCGTCTAGATGAGTTAGATAAAGACATAAAAACATTAACTTTGAATATTCATGGCTAAAGGGATCTGTATTTTGGCATCAAATAAAAACAGGGTTAATCTCAAACCATAATTATCCAAAAGTTAACTCTTTTAACAAGGCGAAAAATAATTCAAAATTTTTTAGTCAATTTGAAGAAGGCGGCCATCAAGATGAAAACGAAGGTAACCCAATTATAATGAAATTTGATGATTACAAAAGAGGTAATGAATTTAAGAATAACAAAAGAAAACCTAAAAAATCTCAGTAATCTCAGTAACCCCCATTAAACCCTCTCACTTGGATAGATGGCAAATGCCAGATTGGCCAGAACAACCGAAGGAGGAACATGAGCGTGGCTGGCCCATCCACCAACTGTCCTAGCTCTCCGAATCCAATATTCAGTACCTGCAACTTTCCGGATAATCTCGAGTTCACCGGCATTCCCGGCTACATCCAGACGTCAGTGTGTCGTTCTCGGAAGGACTACAAGGGCGAGACAGCCTGCAGAGAGTTGAATAATGTTAGTCTATCTTGAGTTATTCTAATGTTCACATTTTTAGATTTAAAAACTCTTCTCAAATAAAAAAATGAACATTGAAAATATCCAAGATTCTAGAATTAGCAGAATTTGAAATTGCTATGCCTTCTCTAATTTCTAATGAGAATTTGATATTTTTCCCTTTAAATAACGCTCTTGAAAGTTTGCATTCTCTAACGGTAATTTTTAAACTGAGCCATTACGACCTATCTATGTTCAGTCTTGTGAGAAAATGTCTTGAAATAATTGCTTCGCTACAAAGTTGCATAAAGGTATCTTCCACTAGGTTTTTCGCTCATCATCTCTGATGAATTAAACATTATATTTATAAATTTGAATGTCAAAAAGAGAAATTCTCAAATTTGGTCCAAAAAGGGTCAACTTTAATAGTCTACAAAATCATGATTGACTCATTATATCGAATCTTTTTTTACATTTGATTTACAATTAATGATAATTAATTCTGATTTATAGATTTTATTTTCTGAAATTATCTAACTATTCATGAGACGGGCAGAAAAAGTCTTGAATAGTCTGATTAAATAGGTCACTGTGGTTGTTTTCCTACCCACGGTCTGGCCTTTCAATACAGTGAATCGACAAGCAAACCCATCATGGTCTTCATTCACTTTATAAAATTTCTATCTACATACAGCCCCATTTTCAAGATTTTTAACCTCGCAGAGATAATCTGTGGATTTTAATAGAATGCCATTTTTTAAAGTTTTGTTGACGTTTTTGGACCCATTCTTCTGCTCAAGCGATCCCAGATCTCTTTCAAATCATGATTTTCAATAACCAATCAGAATGCAGCATTCAGCCTTTTCGTTTCCTCTCTGCCCCACAAGTTTTCGTACACTATATTTTTTCATTATTTCTCTGCCCATCACAGAGGGATTGTTCGAAGGATTGTGTGTCAAGTAGTTAGATGAATAGATTCTAATCTTCTTTCAGCCACACATTCAGAGAATGGTGACTATTTAGAGAGAGTCTTATTCATTGTTTTTAGTCATAAATATTTGCCTCTCATTTTTACAGGCATTTATTAAAGTTAGATATGAATTTTCTTGAATGGTGCCATGTAAGAGAATCTACAAATTAGGTCTGAGAATTAATCAACAGACTCCGTATCAAAAAAAGTTGCAACGAAGGGCAAGAGGTAAAACCTAGTATCTTATAAAATAAAATCCGGCACTGACTCAGTGTCACTTAGTGATTTGAGCTGGGAAATAAATTGTCTTTCAGGTTAACAGCCTGTACTTTACATGTTAAGTGCAATGAAGCCTAGGAAACGCAGAAAACTACAGTGAGGATGTTAAAACTTTTGTAACTTCTACATTTCGTGAGCAAACGAGTTCTTTTTTTCAGTTTTTTTTAATGAAAGGGGGGATAAATAATTACAGCCTCAACAATGTTTCATAACTTTTAATTAATGGGTAAGGGGGAGGCTTTTTTCAACACCCCACATTTTATGCGCAAAGAAGGGACTAACCCTAGTAAAAAATATTTAGGACTCACACGGATGTTAAATAATTTTATTCTTTTTTAGGTTCTTCCAGGGCTAGAATTCGAATTGCACTATCGTCTCGCTCAGATGATCAAGGTGAGATTATTTAATCAGTACTCAAGTTTCATTGGAATGTAGAAGAATACTGATTGAAAATAGGATTAAAGATTCTCCCTTGGAATATTTTAAAAGCGTTTGCCTAATTCTCTAGCTCAAAGGATTCAATTCAATATTCGGTGTCACAATATCCATCGTCATGAGTGAATCAATGATAATAGCGGTTCTGGTGAGCTAGACTTTTTACATAGGATCTAGAAGCGTTTAATCTCTACTTCTCTAGTCCGGTACCGGATATCACTTGACCTCGCTGGCGAGACAACAGCTGCCCAAAGTTGTCAACTACGTGGGTTTATTTTCAAGCAATATGCTTCTTGCAAAGCCTTTAATATACCTTATTCAGGAGTATCCTGAAAAGATTGCCAATGAGGAAATTCTTATTTTATCGAGAAAAATGGAAAGGTTTCGCCGCGAGTCAGAAGCTCACTATGGCATTGCCAAGGTTGGTTCGTTATTTGGCTGCATTTTGAAAAACCCTCATTTACACTGACTATTTAGGCGAGTAATATCGAAAATCGTCCTGAATCAGTGCAAATCAACCAGAATTTAATTGATAATCAGATTGAGTACATGCTGAGCTGTCGACAGATTGGAATAAATGAACTCTTGCATTTCCTTCGTGAGTCTTTCCCGCCGCATGGGGTCCTGGTGAGTACCACGGACACATTGCTCAATAAATGCCTCGTGACAAATTGGCTCGAGAATTACAATGGAAAACTGACCTCCGAGAACGTACAGACGGATCAATCGTGCATTCAGGCGACAAAGAAGTTGTCGAATCCGATCAAAGTGGAGCCGACGAAGGAACTCTGGCAGAGCATAGAGCGTTACATGACCTTTAACTTTTCAGAAATCTGGCTCGCTGACTCATTCTTTGAGACAATGAGTGCCAGTAATATCAAGAATGAAAGGGGCTCAACTCTAGATGGTAATTCTTTGATTTTTTTATTCCCAAATAATTACTATTAACTGATAATGACACGAGTTCATAATTAACACAGAATAGACGAAAAAATAGAAAAAAAAATTCAGCACAAATTCTCAAATTTGAGCATATTTTCTTGGTGATCTATTACAGTAGAGAGAGTTGGCATTAACTCTTGTACTGAAAGCGTTGTTCACACTACAATTTACACAATCCATCATTACAGCAGAGACGAAGGTTCAGAGAAAGATGAGCGTTCTGGAAAAGATGAAAATCAAGTCGAAAAAGTCTTCCATATCCTGTCAGCCGCCCCTCAAAGTATTTCCCCAAGCGAGTAGCACAGTGACTAATAAGGCTAGTCTATCCCACAACCGACCGAGTTCAGCAAACAACTTTAGCACTATCCACTCTCAAGCGACCCTGCCAGACAACCAAATGATCAGCCCACATCCTGATGGCTGTCTATCGCATGCTCTGAACAGCTTCAACATTGAGAATTGGGACAAGTTGAAGGAGAACCGACCGTGTCTGGCCTTGGCCACTAACATGATCCTCTTCATCACGCAGAGCAATCACTTGCATGTAATCAACATTGGGATCATACTGCAACTGGCCAAGGGGTCCATTGACCGGAGTCTGTGCAAAGCCAAGTCTGAGAGCGCGATGAAGAAGATGGTTAATAAGGAAAATTCGAACAACTCTCAGATTTACACGGAGATTCTCGTCTCTGCGGCCTCGAACCTAGGCTGTCCCACCTCGCAAGTTAAAGACGTACGTGATGAAGTGCTGAATGGTCATTCTAATGCTGACGCCACTGGCAAGCAGGAGCAGACTCCGGTAAAGAGGAATTCCAAGGTTAATGCTGGCAAGTTTTTCTTGAATTTGCCCATCTTGAACCCGAAGCAGTGCTCAAAGAATTCCATTGTAAAGAGGGCGGAAAAGTTGACGTTGAAAAGCATCTTTAAAAGAAAGGTTTGTCCAATGCTTCCACTCAAAAAAATGTTAATCCAGTTTAATTTATTTTCTAAAAGCTTATTCAGGGCGCACTAACCCGTTAAGCCCCGGTGTTGCTCCTGAGAAACATCGAATTTTCTTATCGTTATTCATATATCCAAGGTCGTAAAATACATCAAATCACATCATTTTGAAGAAGAGCTTGTAGGCTTTCTGATTACATGCTTTAGGTTATTCAGTCATATATTTGAAAGAAGATATTGGCCGTCGAATTTTGAAAAATTCTGTAATCTTGTAGTTTTACTATTTCCCTCATCTTACGTTGTAGAAGACTTAAAATTTGCACCAGTATGTAACTGTGTTTTAATAACAAGACATAATCATTCTATTTTATTGACTGTATTCTATTGAACTGAATATCTCCCAAACTAAATATTCTAGGAAAAATTCACATAACCGAAAAGTTCTTAAAATTTACTATTTTTTATATGAATGTATTTATAAAGAGAAAGCACCGATTGTATGTTTCAAAGAGGAATCTGCAAATACCGGTATTTCTGCCTATCAGGCGTCATCAGTACAGCTATCCCCATCTCCCAACAACTTGGGAGACGTTTGGGTACAGTAGATTAACCACTATAAACCAACTCTTTGAAATTTTCCAATTGGCCCTCACACATCATTCATCGAAATGATCTACTGTACCCAAACGTCTCCCAAGTTGTTGGGAGATGGGGATAGCTGTACTGATGACGCCTGATTTCTCCCAACAACTTGGGAGACGTTTGGGTACAGTACGCCTGATAGGCAGAAATACCGGTATTTGCAGATTCCTCTTTGAAACATACAATTGGTTCTTTCTCTTTATAAATACATTCATATAAAAAAATAGTAACATTAAAAATGTGGACACTTGTATTAAGAGTGTATGGTGATTTGCCATACTACTCACAAGTACTTTACACCTTACATCCGGGCTAAACCTATGATTCCATAGTGTGTGTCCCGACCATTATTAGTAAGTGTGCAGGAATAAGATCCAAAATATTATCGACTAAAATCTTATTATTTTTTTATAATCGTTATTTTATTGGTGTATTCATTGGATTTGGACTCATCAATAAAAATATTTTTTCTAAAGTTTCCTTTTTTAAACATGTTTAAATCTTCGCATCACTGTTCTCAAACTTATTTATCATTGGAATAGGTTAAGGTTTTATCTCCAGTTTCAAAAATTGAATAGCAATTTTGAATTTTTGACTATCATCTTATCATCTTTAATCGAACCTGTTTGACGAAGTTGCATTTTATATCTTATTAAATTTCCTTGAAATACATCAAACAATGAAGAGAATTGTTTAGGAGATTGAATTTGTTGGGGTACTGTTCCACATATTACATAAACATAGTAAGATTTTCGATTCAATGCAAAACAATGGACTTTTGAGTGGGGCGCCCAGAAAATATTATTTCATTTTGAATAATTTAGTTTTTCGGGAGATAATTGCATTTTTGGCAAAAATTAAAATCTTTTTACGATTATGTCCAATTTTTTACCTCCTCACGGTTATCGAAGATTTTCCCCTCAAGAGAGAACTGAAGATCTTGTACCGAGTAAAAATATGATCTGCTATGTCTGAGGAATAAAAAGAATGATCCATATCCTCCCAAGAATGTTAAGAAATCTTTTTTCTCCTCTTCACAGATACATGTGGCCTTGCGTTATCTTACTTCTATTTGCTAACGCCGGCAGCTATTTTTCAGTTGGGTGAAATAAACATCTGAGTTTATTGTTTTTCCCATTTTCAAAGTGCTCAAAAAACAATCCCACCAGAAACAGAGTAAAACCTTTGTGATATGGAGACACTTGAAGGGGACTGCAATGGTTCTTCGTCCTTCTTTGACTACGATCTTTTCCTACTAAATTCCTTAAGAATATCTACTCTTTACCACAAGTGAAAATACTGTCGCAAAAAAAATATTAACCGTGGATTTTGAGAAGAGTTTCACATGATGAGTATCTCTTCATTTTTTTGTGTATCGGCCAATACGTGTGAGACACATTGACCGATTCTGATGATTTAGCTCAACAATTTCGTCATACGACATCCGCATTCTCATTAGACGACCGTGCCCTACGTCAATAACGGGTGAATTCTACGAAGCAACAAAATATTTTTTTTTATTTTGGACAAAAAATTGAGATTTCTTTTTAGTTTTTGAGCGAATCAATCATTAAAATAGAAAATTCTCCGCATAATATTTTTTGTTTGTGTAGCAAGAAATGAACTTTTAGCTTTTTAAAACGATTTATATATATTTCTCCCAATTCATAATTTCATTCTAAACTCTTCATGGACGCTTTCTCAACTTCTGACGAAAAGATTTCAAGGAGCTTAATCAATGAAATCGGGCGTGTGATCAAGTCTAGCGTTATGCCGCGCCTTAGCCTTAGAAGGAGTGCGTAATGTTAAATGCTTTATCATCTTCTCTAGCTAGGACTACACACTCTAGTTTGTTTAAACCCAATTAAACTAATTCTTGCCTATTCTCAGAGAACGATGTGAAAAGTAACTTTATTTTAATATCCCGTTAATGCACCCTTCTAATCACAGCTTCAACCGAAGTTTTGGACTTGGAATTTGGAAGTTTTAGTAAATTATCAAATAATCATCCAACTCTTTTTAACAGAGGTCGACGAAAAGGGCCAGCCTACAGATGAAGGCAGGAGCACTTCATCGAAGGCGACAACACCGCTGGTCATAACCTCCAGCCTACGTGAAGAGTTTGGCAGTGAGGAAAAAGAGTCGAGTTCATCTTCAAATGAAGTGGAAGAAGAAAATATCGATGAGAGCCCCAAGAAGGCCAAGTCTCCGAGATTTACGAAAGATCCGACCGATGTCTTGAAAGAAATTAACAGGTATGATTATTTATCACTGATTTACCCTTATTTTTGTTAGATATCATTGTTTAAACGTCTATAGTTTTAGAGATTCAACGTCTCTTGATTCATACTCGGGAAGCCAGAATTGCTAAAAATAAGATCTAGTACGACGTTGAATATTATGCGATTACACTAAATCCCTCTTTTTTTATGAAAGCCATCATTTAACAATTTAGAACGTATTTTAATTCATTGAATGATTTTGATCAAGTCAATATCTTGAGGAGAATAGGAACCACTATTTTGATAGAGAATTATTAATTCTCAGAATTGAGAGAGGATTATTAAAATGAAAGTTTGTGATTTACACAGCCTCAAAGGAAAAACCTAAACAGCGCAATTCAAACCGGTTGAATAATCTAATTAGATGCGACTATATTGTTCAATTTAGATTGCGCAAATTGAAGAATTGTTCCCCCTTCATAAGGAGCAGTGTTCTTGATGAGATTGTCGAAGGCCAGCGGCACATGCTGAACACGAGGTTCGTCAAAGCGGAGCTGAGAGTCTTGAAAAATTCTAATGGTAAGTCGTTCAAATTTCCCGATATCAATTTCTCCTTAGTCGAAACTATACAAACACAGCTGTTTGAGCGTGAGTTATACTCCCGCTTGAGAATTAAACCTTTTGTTGATAGTTTATGATATATTCTTTAGCAAGGAATTGAAGTTCTATGGTTGTCATATTCAGGAATACAGGAATGAAGAAAACAAAGAGATATTTGACTTCACTTTTGGCTTTGAGTGAACGCCTTTTAGATATTGTAAAAAAAATATAACTTTATAACCTCATTCACTACCTCTTAACACTGCAAGACTAGATTCTAGAGCTGCAGAATTTCAAGATTTGGTATAACGGGAAATGTCTTAAAAAAGTTAAAAAAAATTTTTAAAATCAAATTTTGAAGAAAATTGTATTTCGATAAAAAAGAATTTTAAATGGCATTCTGAACTTTGTAAGATGCTGAGGCTGTGAAATAGTATTTGGGTATCTTTACAAGCTCTTTTTAATACAGAGTCTAGTTTATTAGTATTAAAAGATAATGAGACACAAAAAAATAATCTTTCGATCAAATAGAATCACGCCCAGATCATATTTGAAGAAATCAGATTTTCATCCAAGATTATATCTAAGATATATTAAGTTTGATGAAACAGACCATTTGTCTGAAATTCTCTACATTTTTAACTAAATATAAAATTTAGAATAATAAATGAGAAAATCAAAGCTTTCTATGAATAAATAATAAGAAAAATATTTACTCAAAAAGGCCATGTTGTACTTAGTCGAACGAGGGTCGGTCAAATATCTGAATAAGCGCTAAAAAGGGTTCGTTATGGTTACTGATAAAACCTTGTATAAGAGCTATGGGTCCAGGACCGGAAGGGCCACGTAGTAATTAGAAAAAGTGTAATGGATTCATTGAGGAAGACTTTGTCTAAATGGTCTTATTTACTGTCCTTATCTACTACTTGGTAGTAGGTAAAATTCCTACTTGAAATAATGCCCACGTCTATATGGCATCATTTTCTTTATATCTTTCAAAGATCATTATGACCCCCGTCCGATTCAATAAATATTAGAGTGCAGCTCTATGAAAAAGGTTTCTTCAGATTTTTCAGTTTCCTGACAAAACCGGGAAGTCGAGATACCGTCTTGGCTGGGTATTTTGGAAGCGGTATTTACACCGGAACATCAGTGTTGACGGTTTTAACCCCCACTATTTAGTTTGAAATTCTGTGAAATTTAATAAAGTATATCTTGCGATACTGTATATCCTCTCGGACCGAACGCTAGTAGGACTCGACCCGTTTTGTTAATCAGTAAAACACCATTTTGTTGAATGAATCACTTTTCTGTCTCATCTATTTTCTCTAAATAAATGTTTAGCTCTAAATACAAAAGCAATCTCTATATTACTTAATCACTCAATTTTACTCATGAGTACTACTCACTGAGGTATGCTCATGCTAAGAATATAACAAACACATGGAATATAGGAATACAAAAGGGGTTTGATAAGCTCTTCTTGCAGGGGTCGACACTAGTTTTTTCTTTGACGCATAATACAAAAATTATCCAGATTTAAAGTGTATTTGATGGCAAACTCAAAAAGTTGTATGGTCATTGTTTCATTCACTTTTAATCTCATTAACTAATACAGTACTTTTAACAACTCACAAATTGCGTATAATTGAAGAAAATATTTTTATTGTTCAAATTTGATTTTAATTTTCTCATTTTCGAAAAACATGGGTAAATCCATCTTTACTGAAAAACTCTGAAATGACCCCTCTAGATGCTGATGGCTTAACCGGATTAAATTTGAAAGGCTACATTTTGAGTGAGTTTTATGACAGAATTTTTATAAAATAAAATTATTTCAACCAATCTTAATAAAAACTGATCTCTTCCATTTCCAGACGAAATCGTCATTTCAAAAGGCAGAACTTATGGTATTTTTGAAATCATATTCATTAAAGAATCACGTAGAATATTACAGAAAAAGTAATTTCAAAATTATCCAAATTAATTTTTAAAAACTCAAGTTGGATCGTTAAGAAGTTTGTTATTTCCCTCTCAAAAGTTGACTCATTAATAAAAGTTTCTGTCAAAGGTCCTCCTCTTGTAGCGGAAAGGTAAATGATCTGAAAATTTTATTTTCTCAGCATAAAACTAGCGTAAATTAATAATGCATAATCCTAACCGTTTGAAATTCTATAGAAGACGCTCTAAAAGGTTTGTCAGATTTCCTTGGTCACCAAAAAAACCCATCAACTAGAGAATCCTTTGTCTAAGAATAAACATTATTTCATTAGGAAAAGCAAACGCCAAGAAAATTCAGAGTAAGAACCCTTCTTTAGAAGAATAAAAAACCAAATTTTTTTTCGTTTGATAATCACAAGAGGAATTGATCTGATTTTTTCACAGAACCTTCCTCAAGTCGAATGATTCAAATTTTGAAAATAAAGATAAATTAATTCCTCCTAGGGTTCGAGAATATCGAAGGTTGAAGCGAAAATACTCAATTTGGAAAGAATACGCTAGAAGTAATTCGTATAACAAGTGACCTTGATTATTAAGGATTACGCGAGGAGTATGAAAGGAAATCCAAATCTAAGAAACCTCTGGAGAATGAGGACGGAGCTGCGAGCAAACTTGAGAAGGAAAAGACTCCGCCCAAGTCTGGCCGTGATTCAAAACCTCCGCTAAAGAGTCCTACAGAAAACAAAAAGCCAACAAAAAGAGATTTCTGTGAGTCGCACCTCATGCCGGCACTAACCTCTCATGTATTCTCATCAAGAAATTTCGTATTTTGAGTGAAATCTAAATAGCCCTTTTTTCTACAAAAATCTTTTATCAACAATAAAAACGGTTTATAGCTGATTCAAAAGTACTCTTCTACCAGGAAGATTCTCATCCCATTCATCCAAAATTCTGAGTTCTTTGAACTAAAATATGCTGCTACCCAAATTTCAACCTCCTATCTTGTTTTGAAATTTCCCAAGATGATTCTGTATATCTTGGAAAAGATAACAAGTTCGTGAAAAATTGTTTCCCAATCCAAGTCAGAAATTTTTTATTCGCGTTTGTAAGGACACATGGGATCTTGCTTTGTCTTGGTGAGACAAAACTCTCTTTCTATTGGCGTTTCCTGGTCTTAATTCAAGGTTTTTTTGATCAATTCTTCATGTTGAGTACAATAGACCTCTGAGTTTATTCTTTGACCATTTTGCATCAAATCATATTAGATTGTCCCCTTCAAATCCCACCAGAAGCATATCATAACTTTTTTTGTAACCTAGGGGTTACGATTGGATCTTCGGATCGGAATTACCAAGAGTTTTTAACAGTATTTTTCTCGTAGAGGATCAACTTTACATCACATGTAATAATCCTGTCAAGAAATGGACATTCTTAATACCTCTTAAGGAGATTATCACAAGCGTCAAGCCTGACCATTTTGTTTTTGTCTAGCAGGGGTCAATAATAAAGCTTATTGACGTAACATAGTGATTTCACATGAGTATGAATGGTACTCAATGGAAAATTAAGCTCTGTTGACAATTTGCGAAGAGTAATCCTTGGATTTTTTGTTATCTTCTTATCCAATTTGTCGTCATGTAATTTTTAATGATGGAGATTATTTCATGGAACTTTTGAAATCCATGAGAATGTGGGGAAATGATTGTAGTTTAAAGTTTAAAGCTTTTGGTTCAATATAATGCGTAAATAACATATCTAATCTGAAATTAATTCCTTGTCAGCATTTAATGAGTGAGAAAGACTGTTAATATTCTAGCAACTCCTTCTAGTGTTAATGTGCTTTTCGAAAGGGTCCAAAAGTGAGTACCAAAGGTCCTCATCATCTTTTCCATAGAAAGAGGAAGGAAATGAAAGTTCCCTCTCTTCACATTACCAAGCCGGACTTTGCTAGGTCGGTCTACAAGGCTCTAGAAGACAACGTTGACCCAGCCTCGATTGATTGTGATAAACTCTTGCTGGAAGTGAAATCCGACGAGAAGGTTGATGATGTCTTTCAGAAATTAGTCCAAAGTAATTATTAATTAACTCTCATTTCTATTATTAGATGGCGCGCTATTTGATAAAGGCTATAAGAAATTTTCTAATCATATTGTCGGAAATGAGAAAAAGGATAAAATTACTTATAAATGGCTGATTCTACTCTATCCCCCAAAGGATAAGAATAATCCTGTCTATTTATAGATTTCTTTCTTCACAATAAAGTTTATTTTTTCAATAATATTAACCCTTTAAGAACCAGACACTGAGAACTCGTTAAGAATCTGAAATCAGAAATTGATTTGCATTTTTAGTTAATATAATGGGACTCCTAGGTGATAGATTTTGATCCTAATACTTATAAGGAACAGATCATTTTTCTAGTAATTAAGTTTATTTAAAATGGAAATCTTTGAAGCCATCTTTTGAGACAGAAGTGTTCATCAAATCTTTGACGCTTTTTAATTCGATTATTTCGTGAGAAGAAAATTGTTGATCCATTAAGCCTAGAATACACCTTTGTGTTGCTTTTCAGCAAAATATATCAATTTCTGAGCAGATCAAAATTCATGAATTTGAAAAAAAAATATTTGGCTTGATTGATCAGACTTTGTGGATTAACGGAATAGTTTACTGTTCTGATAAAAAACTCAAGTTTCCATCAAAATTTTAAAAATACAATTATTTTTTATTGATTTATTCTTAAAAGAATACTGATTCTCTAAAAATAATTCGATTCGATATCGCCGATAAGTCACCCCATTTGTTGGATGAGGGATGAGTATGTAACGGTAAGAAAAGAATTCTCAAATATCTAGCTTCAAATTGGTCCAACGACCCTCAGGTCTAGCGTATTTAAGTGAGATTACGGCGTGGTTTCTTTGATATGATTCAATCAAAAACTCTATTCATAATAATTGAATCTTGAATAATAATTCATGATAGAACCGCAATTTGGGTTAATTGCGCAATATTGGAATAAAAAAAAATAATTTTTATCCACAGAAAAAGAAAAATCCCTTTTTGACAATGCACTTTATTTTGTGGCTTTAGAATGTTCAATCTTTTTCTTGAATACGGAGACGTGAGTCCTGAGAAGACCTCAAAGACAGTGGTCCCTGCCGGCGGTAACAAACAGAAATCTCCTAATTCATGTCCCTTGTTGAAGAATGTTGCAAGAAAGAGTGCGTTTAACACTTTTGAAAGTCCATATTTCTATACTTCTTAGCTCTTTAACCCTTTAAGACCCGACCCGACAATTCAATGATAATTTCTATTTTTCATAGTTAACTGGGCTAAAAATTAAATTTTAAGAACTTTTCGGTTTTGAGAATTTTTCCAAAAATATTTAGTTTGTGAGATATTCACGGTTTCTTTGAAGAGGTACTTTTCCTCTTTCAATAGAATACAGTTAATAGAATAGAATAATTATTTCCTGTTTCTTGTTATTTTAATTTTAAGTCTCCTACAACGTAGGATGAGGAAAATTGTAAAACTCAAAATTACAAAATATAGTTGCCATGGTGTTTTCAGAATTTTTCAAAATACAACGACCAATATATTCTCTGAAAGCCTACAAACTCTTCTTCAAAATGATGTGAATTGATGTATTTCACGACCTTGTATATATGAATAACGATAAGAAAAGTCAATGTTGCTTAGAAGCAACACCGGGTCTTGTCGGGTTAAGAGAAATAAAATTTGTATTCCCCTACTCGTGAAGAAGGTTCCGTTAGAAAATAGCTCAATTCAATTACTTCTGTTAGATTATTTATGCATAAAATATTTCAAGGAAAATTAATAATGCCACGTGAGGCTTGTTATACGAATCATTTTTTCAAGTCAATTCTTTTAGGGGCTGTGAGTCATGCTCAAATTAATTTTGCTCAAGTTAGACTAACTAGAAGTAATCATAGTCTCCTTGTGATATATGTTTTAGGAGGTCATTTTCCTGGTAAATAGATCTGACTTTTCTCATTCAATAAAGTTGGTTACGAAAGAGATCGTGAGTTGTATTGCTCCGGTTGCTATGATGAAATAACCATATCCTAACTTGATTAGCGGATAATGCTACTCACTAGGTTTGATTTTACCCATTTTAGATCGCGCAAAATTGTAATCTAGACATGATTTCACGAGAAACTGTGTATTAAATATTTATTCTAGGTGTTGTAAACAGGCCAAAATAATTTATTCAAATGCGATCTCAAACCAGCAGATTCCTCTTTGAAACATAGGCAGAAATACCGGTATTTGCAGATTCCTCTTTGAAACATACAATTGGTTCTTTCTCTTTATAAA
>KL566919.1:8745-31908 GCA_000715275.1 Gyrodactylus salaris
ATAGTGATTAGAAAAAGGAAAAATAGATAAAGTGTATTGGATTCATTGGTGAATCTAGATCAGTTGCTAGTGCAGTGGCTTGTCGCGAGTTCGACTCCTTCCTATGGCATACTGAAGAATCCAAATTAGGATGAAACTTATATGCCTGGTTAAATGATGGAATTCACTTTATATGTAGTCTTATTTCCTCACTTTCCGTACTTTTGACAGCCCTGATATATATCAGATAATTCACTGTTTCCAAGAGTCTATGCAATTGAATGGCATGGAAGATAGAAACTAGACTAGAGGCTTTAACAAGTACTTTAACTACTTTTCAGTTAGATTTTTACTCAGATCGATGTGAATTTAGCCAGAAATTGTTGGCAGGTCATGTTTTAAAATGTTTTCGAAAGTAAATTGTCTTCAAATATAGTCGTCAGTGTTCAACTGAAAGTAACTAAAACTTTTAAAATTAAAGATTATACAAGAATTAGCTTTAAAAACCAACATTTTCTCGAAAAGTGAGCCTAGAAGAAAATTCATTTGATTGACAGCTCTGGTTATGTGTAAGCCTGTAAAAAGTTGGCTCAAAAGGCCTAAAAATGTTCGGTTGTGTAATCATTCGGACCACCACAAGTATCCCAAGGCGTATTTTCTCTCATATTTGATCAAAACGTAATTCGCTATATCCAAGTTACAAATCGGAGGTAAACTGAGAATTTACTCGACAGATTTTAATGAAATTTACTACAGCCCTCCATTATGTGGTAGCGAGTGTTCCTAGCAAAAATTCCAAGCTCTAGCGATCCCAGATCTCTTTTAAATTGCGATTTTCAATAGCCAATCAGAATGCAGCATTCAGCCTTTTCATTTACCTCTCTGCCCCACAAGTGTTCACACACTAAATTTTTTCATTATTTCTCAACCCATCACAAAGGGATTATTCTAAGGATTGTGTGTCAAATTTACAAATTTAATATGTATTTAGATGAATAGATTCTAATCTTCTTTCAGGCACACATTCAGATAATTTTTAGAGATATTTCTGCAAAAGTCTTATTCATTGTTTTGAGTCATAAATACCCTGAATGTATATTTTGCTTCTCATTTTTACAGGTATTTATAAAAGTTAAATATGGATTTTCTTGAATGGCGCCATGTAAGAGAATCAACAAATTAGGTTTGAGAATTAACCGTATCAAAAAAGTTGCAACAAAGTGCAAGAGGTAAAACCTAGTGTCGTATTTATGTTTTTCGTCTAGATATTATAACATTTCTTAAACTATAATTTAGCCATATAGTTTTATGGAAAATGACTATATTTTATCCTCATTTTGGTCAGAATAAATTTTCAAGAGTATGTATCAAAATCCATATACAGAGCAAAGTTGTTTGAATTGAAAAAGTAAGATGATTATAGAGGATTTGCTTACCTGAGTTTCACAAGCGACCATTGCAAAGTAGGCGACCATCCATGCTTCCTCAATGCTGTGGCCAAAGGCGAGAATTCCATTATTCTTGACACTCAACACCCGACAGGCCTCTCCGGTGGATATAATGACATTGGAAATGCTCTTCAGTTCCTCCTCGACCGTTTGATTGACACTTGTCTCAAAGTCATAGAGGGCCATGGGGCCGACAATCATGGCTTCTTGACTAATCGGAAGGAGACCTTTACCGAGAGATGATACCTGGAATGGAATTTTTTATTATTCCTAATATTTTATTCGTGAATTGGGTCCAATATATTCTACCATAAGCCTATTGTTTCTTCAGTAAAAGGTCCGATTAACTAAGCAAAAATATTATTCCCTTCACAAAAACTTCTTCCTAGTTTCAAGTGGAATAATCCTTATTTTTAATCAACGTCACGCTTACTACAAAGAGGGATATCAATATTTATTAGATTTAAATACGTCAAGGCATAATTGTGTAGGAGCAATAAATGACAAACTCTTATTTTTGTACGAATTCTACTGTAGAAAGATTGCGAGTCTACTCTTTGCCTTTAAATGGAAGCAATTATAGACAGATCAAGTTGGGCAGATGAATTTGAGATTAAGCAAACAAATCGATTTTGTATCGTCAAATTAGAGATGAACAAAAGCTTTAACAAATGCAATTCACTTTATAAGATTTAGTCGTCCATTTAAATGTAATCGATCAAGTTTTGTGAATATTTGTTAAAATAACACAAGTTGCAAGAATAATTAGATGTTTTTCGTTCAAAATCTAAAAACTTGAATTAAATAATGACCTCGTAATCATTTTATTAATAAAATGACTTATAAGTAGACAATTTCTTATTTGACTTTGCTAGCCTTTAAAACATTTATTTTCCATAAAATGTGCTATATCTGGTTTACTCTACTGATGGAGAAATGAGTCTTGCAACCATTCAGTAACTAGTAATCATGAGAGTCCAACATCTAGGGATTTGCGTTTGAACTGGTATAATTCAAACTTGAGTTTCAAATAGTCATACATAACCCTTCATGTTCCAGAAAGTGAGAGAGGAACAGAATCTTTTCAAACCGAAAGATTTTGAAAATTCATAAAAATATGCGAATTTTTTAGATATTTGGCTATTCAGAATAACAAGTACTTCTAATAATATAAATTTTAAACATGTGGACCATGATGTGGTCATGAAAGTGAGTTAATACTATGTTCAGCTTTGTGTAACACTAAAATATTAGGCAATTATTCAGATTACTAGGATTGCCTATTCTGAGATTTAATTATGTTAAAAACACAGAATGTTGACACATTTTGTTACTCTAGCAATAATACGTAGAGCAGGTAGAAATGTAATTTTTTGATAGATTTCCTTCAAAAAATAAAATGTTACCGATAAAACTATAATAATTGAATATGATTCCGATTGATTCTTGAGAAATTTGAAAGCTTTTTTTGCAAATAAATTTAAAAATAAATGAATTCCTCACCGCTAGTGTTGAGGTATTAGCCATATGAATGACACACTTAATCTCAGGATCCACAGAATAAATCGAAGAGTGCAACATCCAGCCAGCAAAGTCGAGTTTACCATTCGGAATAGAACCATGGTCTAGAACAGTCCCGCTAAGGTTGACCTTTAGCAGTGAAGATGCGGTAACTTCGTTGTAGAATAGCCCGTTACATCTAATAAGATACTCATCGACATTCTTGGCAATCTTTGATGAAACATGAGCAAAGGTTTGATTAGAATTCCAGCGGTAAATATCAGCAAGGCGGTAGAGACTTCCTACTTTGCAGCGGATAAACTTTTCAGTCTTGGACATTTTATTCTCATCGAGGGCCTTAATATCGTTGATTGGGATAACAGGGACAGTTGCGCAGCGGTTGAACTTTGAAGAGCCGAGCTTAGCATGTGGAGTGAGGTAGTCGAGATTTTGAAGGAGCTTTCGCACATTTCCACTCAAATGGCCATCTTTCATATGAGAGGCTGTGATCTTCTCGATTTCGGAGCGAAAGTTCTGCGACTTTAAAACGAGAGAGACACGACGTCTCTCGCGCATAATCTTGACATCTTCCTTGACTTCTGGGTCCTTCTTTAGTTCCAGATTGTAATCAGGATCGTCGAGGTCTGAGGGGAATGATGAGAAAAACGGTGAATACTTACCAAATTGATCGATGAATTTTTCCTGGGCAGATGCCGGCGGAAGAATTGACGTCATTGAAGAGTTTATAATTTAGTCTCGATGAAGCGAAAATATTTGCAACCGAGTCAACCTCGTTTAATATAAATAATTATTTAATGTGGAAAAACAACATTTACCAATTTAAACAATTTTCGTTTATAAATTATGTCAAAATATTCAATTTTAAAATCTATGAGATATGTTGAAGTGAGGAGTTCCTCCAGTTACCCTGCAGTTAATCAGTCCCATTTTCCTCGAAATTTATAAATTAACTTTCATTGTCTTTATGCTCCCAAGATATAATACAGTTTCGGTAAATTAAACAACAAATTTATTTTTTCCAATTGTAAACTAAATTTCCTTCCTTGTAAAATAAGATTATTTATTTATTAAACCTAAACTTTATTTTCATAGTCTGTCCGAAAGACACTCAGCTGGTCAACCTAGACAAGCGTTGCATTTTTATTGCGAGTATATAAATGAGAGGAATTCTTAACTGGTCCTCTGAATTAGATTTTCTTAAAAATCAAGGCTCTACTTGATACAAAACGGGCTTTCGTAACTTTTTAAACCCGCAGAAACATAACAAAAAGGCGAGGAATTCGTTATATTTTATATTTTTCATTTTTTTTAACAAAAATTGACAATACTTCGATGAGCTGTTGCTGCCAGCAACTTGCTGGTGAGAGAATTTTGATCTCTTCATGTAAAAAGTCTTTAGGAGAGGAAACGCAAAATAGGATCGAAACTAGTTCTTGTAAAAGTTTTCAAATCTTTCTAAAAGTAAGGATAAAAAGGAAAACATCTTCCAGGTTGGTAGAAGAAAGAATAATAGCTTAAATGTCAGGAATTAAAACATGCAAACCTACTTAGAGTGAAATGTTAAGCAACTCTATTTAATAAAGAGGTATTTTTCTAGTCTCAATCCCTACTCTAATAAATAATCAGAGACATTACGTTCTGGAGGAAAATTCCCCCAACATTTATATGAATTAAAAGGGGATCAATATAATCTTTCTCTACACAAAACATTAAGGAATACCCTGCAATTGGTAGAGCTAGCAATGAGTGTGCAATAGACACAAATCCTGTTATGCACACACATAAGAGATGAAAATCTCATATAAAAGTATCCCACTGTGCTATAAATGAATTTATATTCATCTACACCCCGTACATATCAACCAATTGAATATTGAATCATAAACATGAACGTGTGTATGCTCGATTGGAAAGATGGCTGCTTAAGATCAGCCCACGCAGGGTTTCCCAAACATCTCTCGATCTGATATATAATAAAAGTTGTGATCTTTTTCTCATATTGAAGGATTTATCAGTAAAAATGGTGAGTATCTTTTTCAAATCTACGATAGAGTTGAAATTAATAAATCATCATATTTTTAGGCTGGACTTTCAAAAGGAGAAATCGACGGTAAGTTCACACGAAAAACAGAAAATTTCAAATTATTTGACCCAACATTTCCCATTTAGATATTCGAGAAGTTTTCGATTTGTTCGATTTCTGGGATGGTCGTGATGGTATGATTGACGCCATCAAAGTTGGCGATCTCCTCAGATGCAACGGTATGAACCCGACCATTGGCACTTGTGTAAAGCACGGAGCTACCACAAAGACAGGAGAGAAACAATACAAATTCGATGAATTCCTTCCAGTGTACCAAGAGATCTTGAAAGAAAAAGAAAACGGTACATTTGCCGACTACATGGAAGCATTCAAGACCTTTGATCGTGAAGGTCAGGGAATTATTTCAGCCGCTGAAATGAGACACGTCCTAACTGGTTATGGTGAGAAGCTTGAAGATCAAGAGGTCGATACCATTGTCAAATGCGTTGATCTTCATGAAGATTTGGATGGTAATGTCAAATACGAAGGTTAGTTTTAACAAGTAACCTACTTATGAGTAGAATTAACATTTTATTCATCTTTTAGAATTCATTCAAAAAGTATTGGCAGGACCCGCTAAATAAGAAGCTTCTAAATGATTACTGAAAAATTCCAAAATCAATTACCAAAAATGCTTGGATTTATTCTATTTTCAGTCTATAGTGTCAATGATTTTCTTCGCCACAAGACAAAAAAAAATAAAAATCATTGCTTTGTCAATTTTGCTTTTTCCCTCTCCTAAATATTTCAACTGAAAAAAAGTGCAGATTTTATTATCTTTAACTAGAGAAATAAATTGTTTATTTATAAAATAAAGAGAGACTTTTTAGATTCGTACTTTAGGGAGAATTTAGCAAACCCTGTGTGGCGATCAATTACAAGTTGAGCATTTGAGGTCAAGCAAAGTACATTATTGATGACTAGGGCACCAAGAAAATATTATATTTTTGAAAGAAATATGCGCAAATTATATATTAAACTATGATTAGTTTAACCAAAAGCCCATTCTATAAAGTATGGGTCAAATTCTCGATTTTTTGATTTTAGGCTCCTCGTAAAAGGAGAAAAACAAAGGTTCATGAATAAAATTATTATTTAAAGGTGATTAGAGAGAAAAAAGAGATCACTTAAATGAATTAGATTCAGAAGAATGATTATTCTTTTATAAACCTAATTGATGTATTAAAACTATTTTATCACTATTTTACTAACCCTTTCAATGAAAGGCTTTCATTAATTTAATTTGCATGAAGTTCACAATACATGTACGTACTTCCGAGTAATACCATGTAATACATGAACTTTTACTCAAATATCATAGGTACTACCCATTGAGGCCTATACACAGGTAGTTATTGTGTTGAAGATACTTTCGACTTTGTAGAAAGAATACGAATGAAAAATGTCCGAAACAGGAAGATGACTTCTCTCGATGTAGAGACTCCTTGTTCCCTAGCATACCGGTGGAAGAAATAATCAGGGAATTCGTCAACCAGTATCAACTCCTCAACTCAATATTAGTGGCGAAGAAATGGAAGAAATGATAAAGTTATGCTGCACAGACATTCCAATATCATTCAAGGAGAAAATTTATATCCTGGGGTCCCTACTAAGTCCGATTCAAGCAGATATCTTCATGGGATGACATGAGAAGAACACTATGCAAGGTCTCATTACCGAGTACACGGAAGAGCACATGAGATATGTGGACGACACATTCATAGTGATTAAAGAAGACAAGGAAGTTGAAAGATTCTTCTCGGAAATGATCAGGATCCATGAAAAATACAAATTCACCAAAGAGATTGAAGAAGGTGGGGTGATACGTTTTTTGGATGTGAAGTTAACAAGAAGAGAGGATGAAACTCTGAAAAGAAACATCAACATGAAGAAGACATTCACCGGACGCTACTTGGATTATTTCAGTTTCAGCCCAATGGCTTACAAGATTGGACTCGTTATAGGCATGTGTAAACGAATAAGGAGAATGGGAAGCCTTGAAAAAATCCGCCCAGAGATGACCAAATTAAGAACAGTGCTAGAAGAAAATGGTTATCAAGAAAGACTTCTAAGATAATTTATTAATTTAAATGAGAACCAAATCAGGACGAACGAAGAAGACAGGACGACAGAAGAAGATCAGACAGAGGAACGGATAGAAGAGGAAGAAAGGATCACACTCAGACTAATCTACAAAGATGATGGGTTCTCGAAGGATATCAAGAGAGGGTTGAATAATCTAATCGGACAAAATTATAACGGAATTCGGTTTTCCATCGTTTTAATTACTAAAAGTTTATTTAAACATATCTACAAGATAAACTGCTCGTAGAAGAGAAAAACAACATAGTATACAAGTTCAGTGGGGAATGTGGAGCACACAACAAGAGGACTTGCGATAAGAATCAAGGAGCTTTAGAAGAACAACAGCTCTTCCATCAAGCAGCTTCTTGTGCAATGCGAACGATGTAGAACGGCAGGGATCGCGACAAAATTCAGTGTCTTAAACAGAAACCCTACGAAAACCTGCTCAATCTCAGAATTATTAAGAAGTTCTACACCATGAGACTCAGACCCCAACTCTGTAAACAAGTCAACCATATGCACTCCCTAGAAATACGATGGCCAAATTGAAAGTTTTTTTTTCATAGGGTTTCTTTTTTCTTTCAAACTATCAATTTATCGTTGTTGTTAAAAACTTCGAAAAATTTCGACAAATGAGAAGACATATTTTTGAAAAATAAAGATTTTGCATAAAAATACTAGAGGCATTATCGGCTATTCTTAAGCTTATAAAGAAAAAAATTATTCAAACACATGGAAGCGGACTGTCTTACATTCAATACTCTTTTTATTATTCACCTTGACCGGTCACTATATGTAAGGAGCAAGTTAAACACTTTGACCACAACATAGAGAATTAAATCAAAGTACTCCTACTTGAAAGTAACTTCATTATTTCAAATAATGTTAATTTCCTCAAAATACAACATTAATTTTAATTTCACAAAATGATGTATTGGGTTAGTTCTCTTCGAAGAGATGATATAGAGAATTCATTGTTTGTTAAAATTTAATTTCTTTTTTTGTCAAACTAAAAAAACAATGGACATTTCATAAGGATAATATAATTTATTACTAACAGGAAATGAATTTATCCCAGAATAAAAAAGGGGGATTATAAAAAATTGATTATCGTCATAATTCATACATTGAAATGATATATACTTTAAGTTTTGTTTTAACAGAGAATTCTTCTCCCGACAATACAATGTAACTCAATGTATATTTCAATGAATGTTTCAAGAATTCGAAATCATGATGACGCCAAATTGTATCATTACAGTAATGAGCATTTCATTTATTAAATTCGCATAGATGGAAATCAATAATTTCATATATTTTATTGTGTTTTAAATGAGCTGGATAGCAGTCATTCAGTAGCTCATAAGAGCAACAAGTCAGAAGATAAATATTCATTTACTCTCAGAGCAATTAAAATATTTCAAACTTTAACACAATAAACTATTTATCCTGCAAGCCTAGGACATAGGGCCCCAGAACATTTATCTCAAGATTGATCAAAACAAGAAATGTTCAAGAATATTTTCGAAAAATCCTTGGTTTAAAACTCAACAAATTTTAAAGAAAACCTGATATTATTTTGCATAAAAATAAATACTGACACAAGAAATATGAAATTATCTTTCGATAAATTAATCTTTGCTAAGATTCGATTAAATTTATATAAATTAGAGCAGTTTTACTCTAAATTAGTTGCCATGTGGGTTTGTTTTTCAAACCCTAATTTTTTTAGATTTTTAAAATCATTTTTCCACACCTGATTTGATAAAATTCAAATGAGATTTTGTCTTTTTGATCTAACATATTTACATACATATTTTAAATGTTATGAAGCGTCAAAGTTTGTGGGGACTAGGAAGGTTAAAGGTATAATCAGGACTAAAATGGAGCCTGATTCATTTTGTTTGTTTGCAAGCAAGAGACCTAAAAATGGTTGCTTAGGCCTCTTGGTTTTAGATTTAGAAATAAACTTTTTAGGACTATTTTCATGATGTCTAATATTACAATATTTATTTAGAATCATATATATAAGACGAAATATCTGTGTTTAGGCGAGCAAGCTCATTCATAACTGAGAATAAAAGAAGAAGCCGAATAAATTTTAGGAGATTACGCGGGTATTTCAGGCATACTCGTCAAAAGCGATTTATTGATTAAGAAGACCCTCTGAGTACATACCCGACTCTACAATTCAATGAAAATTCCTATTTTTCCAAGTTCATTAGGCTAACAATTAAATTTTAAGAACTTTTCGGTTATGAGAATTTTTCCAAAAATATTTAGTTTGTGAGATATTCACACATTCTTGTTATTCAAACACAGTTATATAATTGTGCAAATTGTAAGTCTTCTACTAAGTAAGATGAGGAAAATAGTAAAACTCAAAATTACAAAATACAGCTATGGGGTTTTCAGAATTTTTCAAAATTCGACGGTCAATATCTTTTTTTCAAATAAATGACTGATTACCCTAAAATATATAATCAGAAATCCTGCAAACTCTCCTTCAAAATGATGTGATTTACTTTCGATGATGTATCTTACGACCTTGAATATATGAATAACGATAAGAAAAGTCAATGTTGCTTAGGAGCAACACCGGGTCTTATCGAATTAACTAAGAAAAATACCTATTTGGTCAAACTTATTTATACGTTGATTTTCCTACTTTCTATGCAAAGTAGTCATACATTGAATTGATAATTTAACCTTTCTCTTAAAAAATATTTTAAAACAAAAAATATTAAAATTCAGCATTTAATAATTTATTAATAATGGACTTAATTGATAGTTTAAAATAAGGATTCCTTATTCATCCTAATTTTAGGAGAGAGTATTTGTAACGGGTAACCCTAATACACTGTATTAGTAATACAGTATTAAATTGTATATTATGAGTAGATCTTTAACGAATTTAATGTTGATTTCTACTGGCCAGTAGAAAACCGAGGGAGCTATGATCAATTTAATTTGATTTAAACAAATACAATTTTATAAGCTTGATGAGGTTTCTGACATTCCTAACTCAATATAAATTTACGGCCCTGCCAGTATTTTTGACCGTATTGTATTACTAAACTTAGTTTGGTAAACAGCTCTGTCTTAGTAGAATCTTCTCAAATTAAGAACAATACAGCAATTACTTGATAACCCCAACGAAGCAAATCGATGACTAGCGAATTAAAAATTATATATCATCATAGTGAAAATATAAATAAATATGCAAATACATGCACATAATGCATATTCTTTCTTAGAATTGAGTTTCATAGCCGAGTCTAACTCCGTGTTCACATGAGGGGTTATAATGGGAAAGGAGGGTCAACCGAGTGAATTCGTTTCAAGCATGGAGGATACAGGAATCGAGCCTACGACAATATTCTACGCAATCTCTCCAAATTAAATTCAGAAACGACTAATCCTAACATCAAACAAATCTTGATAAGTAAACAGATTTCATTTTAATGGCATGGGAAGGAATTCTAAATGCCACGAAATAAGATCCTCGTTAGGCTTTAGAGGCTTCCATTCACAGGAATTAATTCACAAAAGAATACAGTGCACAATGATGCAGAAAGTTAATTTAACGCTATTCGTTCAGCCAATTTCGTTTTAATTGAAAATTCATCATTTATCCTTTGGCAAATTGACATCGATGAAGAGAATTCAATGATGGGAAGTGATATTATACAGAGTGTTAAAGGGCATTTCAACTACAAAAGTGTATCTTTTTGTATGGAGTTGGGAGGGAAGAAAAGTTTCCATGTTAATTTTGATTGTTTTCTCCTCATTTAATTCATTTTCGCTTTCTTCATATCGAATGTATCGAAATAGAAATCACATGAGAAAATAAGTTTTTTGATAAATATTTGATTAATCTATTCTCTCTATAAGTAGACAATGAGTAGACATTTTTTCTCACATTATAAGCTACAATGGAGAAAAAACGGTTCAATCTTTTCACATCTCGAGAGTTTTGATTTAATAAAAGTGAAATGACTCAACCTGAATTTGAAATAAATCTTGGCCTTAGTTACGATAGAAGTATTAGGAAGATTTATGTCGAAAAGTGAATTCAACATGTATTTTATAAAATGTCTACCCAAATTTAAGGACAAAGCGACATTTTTCGATCAAAAAATCGTACTCAATCGCAAATCTTGTAATTTGGGGGCGAATCCACTACACGACTCCTCATCAAACTGACAAAAGAGTTAACTTTAAAAAAATGAAAAAATCAATTGAAATATTTCTGTTTGCGTATTTAGAGTTTGTGCTCAAATTTCAATATGCCTTTGAGACCGTTTAAAGACTCGTTCTTGAACGCATCTAATAAGTCATGTTTTAGTATTCAAAACTTGAGAAATATAAAAGGTCATGGAAAGAGTATTTAATAGGATCATTCTTTATTTGATCGAGGAAGGTTGAAGTTTGATCGATAAGCATTCATAAGGCCTGACATAAACTTGTGTTGTCTAAATTCCAAGCAAATTTCATCAGTTATTAAAGTTAAAAAGTTGGGCAAGAAATAGATGAAATCTTTTCATATTTTGAAGCTAAAATATGCTTCTTAGGATATTGTGTTAATCTATCATTACTGGTATTGACAACGTATTGTACTTAAAGTCGACAATTTTTTATTGAAAATTTGATAAAAATTTGGGATTTTTAATCAAAGGGATTTAAGCATTAACTAAATCTTCCCTCCTACAACGATGAGCATTCGGAAGAATTAATTATTTTTCATCTTGTTGATTTACATATGAAATTGTCTTCGTACTCAGATGGAAAATATGCATACGTTGGAATTAAATTCTCATATCAAGAGTTAGTTTGTATGTTAAAACCATCCTCTTTTCCCGTTATTCCTCTACACAAGCCTAATTTCAAGGCATTTCAAGCAATCATACTAAATAACTTTGTAATTTGGAATTGTCATTCTTTTGGAAATGATTTCAAAAGCAAATTATCTCTTCCCATCCTCAACAATGAGATGAAGTGGGGGAGTTTGAAAAGGCATGCCATAAGGAATGAGTGTGAATGAAATGTGCAAATCTACGTAATTCATTCAGAAAGTTTCTGTCTCACTATTTTTCATTCCAATCTATCTTCTTTTCATATCTCATTTAAAAACATCTCTTTTCGTTTATTCATTTTTTCCCCTTCGTCTTCTTTATCTATCTTTATTTTTAATTGTATCCCATAAAAGTTTTCCATTGAGAAGAATTTCTCCAGAATTATAACTTAAAATGAGGATTAAATGCTTGGTAATATTATTTGTACATTCACACACCAAAACGAAGGAGTAAGAGAGATGAGAGTTTAGAATGTGTGTGTATAATTCGGAGATTAGGCAAAATTATCATCTATAATCTTTGATAAAAAATATATATGCCCAAATAAAAAACTCCTCCAAATACTCATGCAGAAAAAGATGGATTCTTTCAGCATTTCTGTCAGTCAATTTTTTATTTTGGATAATGCAATTTACACTTAATGGATACATCTTTTACAAATGAATAAAAGAGGGGAGTCTTGATTTTAATTTACACTCATATTGGATAAAAAATTTCATTGACAGTTATCTTATAAAGTTGACAAATAGACTTTTAAACAATAAAATTAACCCATTTAGTTCATGAATGAATTGGTGAGGGAACTCTCTTTTATTTTACACTTGACTTTTGACAAAACAGAGAGGCAAGTATGAATGGGCATGGAGATAACGGGAGAAAATCTTTGTATTGAAAATTTTTTTTCGCGAAAATAAACTTGTTTTTCTTGGCGGTCACATTTTCCACGCCCCACCTTTTTCACATGTTGGATTCGGAAAGATTTATTTCTCCAATGTTGATTTTTTAATGTTTGTTCTAACTTCAAGTCTGTGTGCAGATGTATATATTTCTTTTAAATAACTAGTTATATAGCAAACAAGAATGTTACCTCACACAGATACATTTGTTCAATGAAATATTCAGATAAGACGTTAACCTTGAAGAGTAAAATCTAGCGTGTAACTTTTATCCAATTCATTATTAAGCATATTTTTCACATTAAGAAAAAGAGAAAAATACAAAATATGAGACATTTGTATGGCAATTAATTAATACAAATCATATCCTCGAAAACATGTTACGTTGCATGAATTCACTTGATAAAACAAAATTGTGTTATTCTTATTATTTATTCTGTGTTTAGGTGTGTTGAGAAATAATTAGAAAGTGTACCTTTTCATGTCTAGAGACGTGGAATACCTTGGGGAGAAGCATTACCAAAATCGTGACTTGTTCATTTAAATACCTCATCATCAATTAAGAAAAAAGAAATCCTGTGGGAGTTGGAGGATTTTTAGCATCAATGATGTAAGCATTTCCCTACGCAGGTTTCAGTATTGGACTATTAGCTCCAAACTAAGAATCGAAAAAATCCTGGATAAAGATACCCAATATTCCCACAGTTCTGGGTAGATTATCAACAGTGTTTATGATTTTATTCACTACAAGATCATGTATTTTCTATATCTAAGGATCAAATAAACGTTTATCAAATAACTTATCAGTACTGACATTTATGAGAATCAGACGTATTTAATTTTTAGTAAACTACTATTTTTGTAGCTGATATAAGAACTCGGTTGAGAAAGTAAGTATTTCCATATAAACTGGTTTAGATTAGTGTATTTTATACAATGTATAAGTTTCAAATTATTAACCTCATAAGTGAAAAACTGAAATGATACGTTCATGTTGTGTAAACCAGAAGAAGCTAAACTTTTAATTAGACTGTGGTTAAGTTGAAAATATTTTCTAGTTTTTACCTAAGGTGCATAATATTGTTATTGTACGAATTTAAATTTAGTTAGCGTCTCTAAACTTAGTTTTAAGTGAAAAGAAAGGTAACTATTCAACGAAAATGTTGCAAAAATATACGTTTTATGTTCCACCCTTATAGGACACGTAGTTTTTTATTTCTTTGAATTGAGTTTCAAAACCGAGTCTAATTCTCTTCGGGGTTATAATGAAACTATTCTCAAAGTAAACTAATTTCGAGGACGGATAATATCGGAATGGAACCCATGCCATGTGAGAATCAAATTATAGAACTTGGGGAACAATCCACTACGCCATCCCTTCAAATTTACCATCCGATATTCATAGTTGGGTTCTCAGAATTTTATTGTCAACTCAGCGTTTTATTGCCTATTCAGGTCCTCACACTTCGCATGAGAGGTGAGCATTTGACATATATGTGTAATCTTATCTCGAGGAGGGAAGCAAGCGGAGCGCACCATGTGTTGAGCAATAGCTCGGAATTCATAGATCATTCCTATTAACTATGATGATTGATAAAAATACATTTTTCTTTAATTATTATACACTGAGTATCCAGGGTTTAATGCAAGATATAAGACTATTTCAATTATTATCTCAAGTAATAATAGAACAGACTTTAGCTTTTCTAATATCAAAACTGAGAAAATTATTATAGAGAATATCATCTCTGTATGCACGATGATTAATGTGGTTTTATTGTTTATGGCTAATAATCTGTCAAGATTTTTTTATTCAATCCATTAAAAATATTCATCATCAATATCGCAATATTGTGGAAAAATATTACCAAATTCCCATCTCTCCTCTCTCAAAGCGTAAGAAGAATGATAAATGAAAAAGATGCAACATTGCATCTCGTTGATAGAAGGGGTATGGACTGTGTGAAAAAAATGGATGGGGGATATGAACAATTGTTGTTCAAATCACTTTTGATGATCATTACAGTCATTTAAATATTTCATTAGATCATTTTAAAAGTTTTGTATTCTATTCCCCTATATTCAGCAAACAAACCTCACCCCTCCACATATGAATTTTAATAGGATAGGAAAAGAATATCCTGATGATGGTTGGATAGACAGAGAATTCATTGAAAACTATAAATTTACTACAACAATAGATTAATGAAGAATAATTATCTTGATAGCATATACGATGGAATATATCGAATGTACATCACTGCATAGACCAATATAATGATGATTTTCTACTCTAACCTATATAGTTTTTCTGTGCAATTTATTTTTCATTGTACACACACATTATTTAGTGAAATACAATTGACTACCTTTAACGATATATCCTGTCTATCCAACACTCAACTCCGTAAAAATTTATCAAGAAACTATTTATCAAGGAAATCATTTAATTATAGAATAATTTTGCAAATTAACCCAGAGAGAGAGAGTCAAGAAAAATGGCAACAACATCAAAGAATGAAGAGGACACCTCAATTTTGAAGCGACAACTAGAAGTCGACGATTGCGAAATAATACCCAAGCTCGGTCACAGAGACACCCCGAAGAAGATTAAGTCATCTTATGGAATAAGTGACATTCTAGGCGGAGATGAAGCCAAAAGTGACACCGAACGGGACTTTTCAACAGAGTCCAAGAGCTCGCCAGACTTTCATAACGACTTTGAGAATAATTCAGAGGAGTTTCGTGAGAACGAAAATCCAAACCAAATCAAATCAGAAATCACGAGTATTCTCAATGGATCAGCGCTGAATCTGGCCAACCTCATCCCATCTAATCGACAGAGCTCTAATGACTACTTGTGGTCGAATCTATCCAAGTTCTTGGAAAAGACACACTCGGATCCTAGCGCTAGTCGGAGGCCGGACAACGATGGAGAGAGCAGTCCGATCAATATTCTACAAAACTGGAAGAATGCTCAAAACCACTTTGAAAGTAACAACTTTAATTCAATTAATAGTGAGTAATATTCATTGAGGAAGCAAGGATAGCCATAGTAATTAACTTTTGGCAAAGATTTATTTCGAATGTAACATTTTAAAGAGATTCTCCTGCTGACAGGGCCCAATTCGGCTCTCTTGGTTACCAATTAGTCGAATAAATTGCATCTTCTCAATTGAGAATTTTACCGGGTGGGATTGGGTTTTGCGAAAAGACGAAAATAAAAACAACTTTTAATAAGGCGATCATTCATCCAACTTTGTGTAAGGATGATGAGAGACTTTAAACAACAACAACAACCAGAGCTATTTGCATAATTCCTAATCAATGCAATGTTAGAGCGTATATTAATCTTTAATAGATGAAAAAAGAACAAATTAATCTTCTGGACAAATAGAGAGTCGTTGAAATTTATATTTTTAATTCTCGCGATAATCATGAGAGAAACGTGCAAAGCTGAGAACCTATTGAGAGTTATTCTCTGTTGAGAGTGAGAGAAGAAATTTTACAAACTTGAGTAAACATTGTTTTAATGTATTATACTCAAGGCGTTCTCGATTACACTTTATGTAATATTTTATCGTGAGAAAGAAATTAACGAGGAACAAATAAATATGACATTATATAAAATGAGAGTTGTTGAATATATATTTGAGTTGTCACGAACAACCAACGTCTCTCAGGGGTCAAGTGATCGTAGAGCTTTCTGCTCAGCACAATAAAACAACACTATTTTACCAGCGGTTACCATGCTCAGGAAAGGGAGCCTATAACTGGTTAATTGAACGGGACTCACAAGCGTTTGGAAAGTCCTTTGCTTTTGTCATTTATCAGAGAGTGAAAGAAGCGTTTAATGATTAAATTGATAATTTTTATGTCCGCTTAAAGAAGAATAAGATATTCAGGCCAAGAGGTCGTTGATAATTAAAAGATTTTGATTTATTTTCAGTCTATCTTACTAAAAGCATCTTAGAGATCTCTCAAAATACGATTAATGCCAAATTAAAAGCAATTAAAAGCATTCTCTTCAGATAATTGACAACCAATAAATGTTGATACCGCCTATCAAAAAAGATTGACCGTCATACATAACAAGTGAAGAGATTGCATTTTTTTGTATATTAAACATGTTACACAGAATCATTGTTCATTGATTCACAAAATATGTGTTTCATTTTGGTGGTGTATAATATGCTAATTAGGAACCCTCTCATCATCATAAGATGCAATAAGGCTGCAAAGTTACATCATAATTGTTTTATATCGCAATAATAATAATACTCCATTCAATACATAATTATACAATTTATAATGCAAATTTATCAATTGTCAATGAGTATCTATTATATTCTATCTCTGTTAATATCTTTTTATCATAATTTATTCACTAGCATCTCAAATAATATTATTATTGTCCAGGAAGAGAAAAAAATACACATTCCTTAGATTTAAAAAGGATATTGATTAAGTAATCATTTTGATTACATCTGTACTTATCGACTCCTTATACTAGATGAGCCGAGTTCCCCGCAAGACACCCTAAATGATCTCAAACGAAAGCATACAAGGCCGACATTTTCCGGTCAACAGATATTCGCCCTGGAGAAGACCTTTGAGCAGACCAAATACCTCGCTGGGCCAGAGAGGGCCAGGCTAGCCTATTTACTCGGAATGTCGGAGAGTCAGGTTAAAGTGAGTAAATTTGAAAAAAAAAAATACTCTTTGTGGTGAGGAAACGTTATGTTGTATTATTTTAAAAAAATTGGAAAACTTGATTAGCATATGATGTTTCTATCCCACACAAATTTTAGAAGGGAAACAATACAAATAACGGGTCAAAAGCACCTTATGTTCACAGTATTATTTAGAATATTCGATATTCAGTTTTTATTTGACAGTTACATTTTCGTTCTATTGAATCTTCCCATATTAAAAAAAGAGTAGAAGTTACAATACAATAAACTATTTTTAAATGGTGGGTGTAGAAAGGAGTTGTATTCCCTCAAAGTTTATACAAAAATCAATCAAAAAGTCAACAAGAGTTCTGTTCACTGATAATAATTATACTGAGGATAAAAATAGTATTGCCTTAAACCATTCAACTTCAAAAGAGAAACACTCTGAGGCCGCTATAACCAGGTTTCAAGGCAGTGCTTATGAGAAGGTAATTTTAATTGAATTTTGTAAAAAAATGTATAATTTTTCAAACAAAAACTGTCAACGTTGGATAATAAAGAGGAGCACTTGTCATAAAAAAGTTATCGAATTGTACATGTTTCGAATCCCCCTTCCCCTACCATTTTAACATGGGCAACCAGTAGGCTAGAGGTGTCAGGAATAATGAGAAATATCTCTATTTTTTGATGCATTTATCGTTTTTTCATGGGAGATGAATTTTTCTTTGTGAAACAATAAATTTTTAAAAATACAAAAAGGGGATCATATTTGCTAATTTTTCATCTTGATCCAGTAAACTTGAAAGAATGGTCACTGGGTGGATTATCACAAGTTGCAAAGAAATCGTTGATTGAAAAGGAAAGAGAAAAAGGAATTTATTGTCTAATTTGCTCAAACCTTTACAAACAGGGATGTAAAAACAGAAGTGATTTCGTTTAGATTTATGACTTGAAGGATTTTAGGTGCTGTAACTTCCTCTCCGCAAGTAATTACGCAATATCAATCTTTTTTATGACCACGTCAGAGACTCCTTAGGTGAATGGGTTTTAGTGAAATAAAGAAAAATTAAGTTTTCATCACATCCTGCGTGATTAATGTCTCGAGAATGATAAATTGGTATAATTAGCGAGGGTTTGTTGCAACAATTGATTAACTTTTTATCCCTGCATTTTATTATCAAAATGTAAAACCTTTACAAATTAACAAAAGGGGTCAATTATTCAATCGAGGGAGATAGAGAAAACTGCGCAAGAATTGAAAAATAGAATTTGTTCATTCATTTCATCATTAGTTTAGAGAGAGAGAGAGAAAAAAAACTTCTCTACCGTTGTCCAAAACGTGTAAATAATCCATTTCTGTTATTTATCGAAAGTGTGTGTACTAACGTAAACTCTCTCTCTCTCTTCCCCAATGTCCTTCTGTTAGTTGCTACTGCTAGGAATGATTTTCATCGAAACAATTACAATACATTTCAATATAAGGAGCAACTGTTTGTGTATTTGGTAGAGGTGGGGGCATGGAATATAAAAAAAGAAACCAATATCTACATTCGATTGTCACTATCCGATGTAATAAATGCAATTTTATGATAATATTGAAATTATTCTCTAAATCACGCTCGATGGTTGTACATTATTACGTCTATAGTTTATGCATTTACACTTTCTGTTATTCCGAGAGGGTAATGGGATTATTCTTTTAACTATTATGACCCTAAGGATGAATTTGAAAATGAATTCTTTCTACAAATTAAAAACGTCATGTTTTGATAATGATACATCTTCTAATTACACACACAACAATGAGCTAATATCCCCATCTGACACATTCTGGGTGGATTTTCACAACGGGTTTATTCATTTTTTTTATCACCATGGGTTTTGTATTGATGGGTTTTTTTAATTAAAATTTCATCGCTTGAAATAAATTCGACAATACCACTAATCAATCATTAATCAAATGGATGAAAATTATCCTAGAACATGATTAGAAATGGAGTTGAGCGAACGCATGAAAATAAAAAGTGGACTAAATCCATTTGTCATCATGGTTAGGCCTCGGATACATTTCGCGTTCATTGATTGACAAGGTCAAGATGATCTTGAATGAACTCTTTCCTAATCTCAAATTCAATGATCGCTTTGAAGAGTAGGAGGACTTTTTTTTTCCTAAATTCAGAATTTAAGGAAATTTTCTTTAACATTTTTCAAAAAAAATGTCTCCTTTACAAGTTAAACCTCAATTTTTTTAGAAACCTGAGTTACCAGTTGAAAGATTTTTACCTTGGCATATAATTCGATAAGCAATCTTCAAAAGGAAAAAATTGAACAATTTCAAATGTGAATTAGAAGACAGATTTAGTAAAATTCAAATTTAATAAAAAAAACTCAGTATCCGCTGTATTTTCGAAACCTAATATTATTGAGGTGCGAAAGGGATGTCATTCGAAAGCATAACATTTCCTTTTTTTATTTGCTGGTGGATCAGTTTTTCTCATCACTCTTTTTGTCGGTGTTATGAGCCTTCTAGTGTGATGTAAAAATAGTGTTATTGTGGGCCTATGAGGGTTAAAACGACACCCAACTTTTTAAGACATTCCCGGATCAAATCTATGTGTAGTACACGTCGTGTACTATGAGTTTTAAGGAAAATCTTAATTTCTAATTATGACAAATGCCCATTTAATCTTCTTCTCTTTTGATTTAAGTGGCAATAAAATCTCTCGAGATTTTTTCATGTAAAGTTACTACGTTCTATTGATGCTAATGAAACGTACTCCACTCACATTTACCATGACAACGGGAATTTATAGAGATATTTGATGAAATCTATCTGATATGTAATGCTTAAACGGCAGAGATTTTACTAAAAGAAATTACAACTTGATGTAACTGTGCGAAGGGAGGCACTCGAAAAGGAGCATTACACAATATTCCGCTAGCTCCTGCCCGAGTTTATCATTCAGACCATCATTTTATTACATTTTATTTCACTCAAATTCAACACTCAATGGAGAGCAATTGCAGTGTAAGGCTTATGTAAAATATAAAGGGGGAGCAGAAAAGAGGGGGTCTTTGAGAGTACGCTTGGATAGACATTTCTCAAATAACTCTTGTTTCAGTCTCCATATCCATGAATTACTCGGTGTTGCTAGGATGTCGTTATTTGAAAAAAAAAATGAATAAAAATAAAATTGCATCAAATTTATGATCTAAAGGAAAAACTTTTTACAGGCAATTTATTTTATTTATCTTTTAGTGACAAACTTTTTGGTCATTTTAACCAATTCGACGTTCTCTTAATTAGTATAAAATCTAGTCGCTTTTTTTCTCACAATTATACGAGGAAGATAGAATATTGTATGTGTCAAATAATTCCCGTTAATAAATAACATACCAAGGATGAAAATATATTAATGCTGATTTCTTGAGGGAGAATATGTACTCTTTTATACTTTTTGTTTTATCACTAAACAAGGAAAGAGAAAACTACGTGGGAAATCTTGTGTTATTCATTGATATGTATTTCTAATTAATTGAAGAAAGATTTCTTGTCCAGCCTTGGGTACAATAAAAAAACAAGAAATGGACAACATTTCCCCTCATCTCATCATAAACACCAAGGGGAATTTATCCTAGCTAACGACATTGACAATAAACAATGTGTAGTAAATGTTGGAGGTATTCTGACAAAAAAAATGAATTCATTGATAACATTTTCACTAATTAAAATTTTTTCATTAAAAAGCACCGTCATTGGGAGGTGTTTATAAATCATTTATTTGACTATTCTACCTTTTAGTTAATTTACTGCATTCTTGTTTTATTCTCCCGGAAAATAGGCTTTACCCTCCTTGGCCTAAAATGACACTGCCAAAGTCTATTGATTTTAGTCAAATCTGAGTGAAATTATTTTTGATGGAAAGATAAACTATTTTATTTGAGGGAAAATTGCAAAATTCTGTATTTCACAACCCTTGATATTTTGTTTTGGCTAAAAAGGCCTAAGCACTATAAGTAACATAAGGATGAGCTAGTGGCTTTAAAAATGTTCAGTTGTCAAATCCTACTCAATTAGCATATTTGATATTATTTTGCTTTAATTATTCGATGAGATTTTGGTTAATTATCATGGCATAAGGAGGATAAATGATGAAAAGAAGAAGAATCTCTTGTCATTGCCTTTCAAACGAAAAAAGAGGCGGTATCTTGAATAATCATTTTTCTTCTCAAGGTCTGGTTTCAAAATCGACGAACGAAATGGCGCAAGAAGAATGCCGCGGATATAGTGACAACGCCGCAAAAGATGTTCAACAACGCGAATAGTCACAAGTCGGTCGTGGGAAGAAATGACTCGAATAACAACCAAAATAGCTCAGACGACTGTTCCTCATCGAATGGAGACAACGAAGAGTCGGGCAAGAAGTACGAGGAGAAGGCTGACATAAAAAATCAGATTCGTTCAACGTTGAAGTCGATGAAGGACCTCGGGATGGACCGAACGCAGCCGAATTTGCTCAATAAATTCTTGAGCAACTTATCAAATCAAGATACTTCAAAGATGTTTCTATTACCTCAGTTAAATCCCATGTTGAATGACACAAAGTCGAAGCTCCCAAAGCCTGATTCCTACCCCTCCCTATTCCATCATCAGAATGTTCTAAATCAGTTATCCCAGTCGATTTGTGAAATGAACAACAGTCATCCACCCTCTTGCAGAATTCCATCAGCTTCTATGATCGAGAACCCTAATTCGAAAATTCACAACTATTTATCCTCAAATAACTCCTCGTGACTCGGTCACTCTGATCGTGTTGTTAGAGGCATTGAAGAAACAAAAACTATGAATTATTAATGTCATTTTGAGTAAAAACTGTACATAGAAGGTTATTTCATCAGTGTAAAAATATATAATAATAATAACAGAACCAGAAACAGTAATTGTTAATCAACCATTTATTAATAAAGGATCATTATAGCTATGAATCGAAAGTCTTTTTTATTAATTACTAATCGTAAGTAATGTGATTAGATCAGGAATGGTGTAAAAATAGTGATCGCTTTTCTCTTCCTCTTTTTACTAATTTGAGTAATATTGAAATATAAATATATATATTTAGTACAAATGTACTGAACAGTACAAGTTCAAGATGTTGTATTTTACTAAAAGTAGCCATGTTAATTTAAAATAAGCAAAAGACAAAATGAGACAAATTTTTAGTACCAGTCACTGTAAAATAATCCACAGTTAATTATAAATGTACAGTGTACACTGTGTAGGGTGAGAGAATAGAAATTATTTTAAATAGTTACTCTGTTTTAAGATCTTTTCTGATATTCTAACCATTGAGAGTGGAATAAAATTGTTTAAAAATTATTTGCAGGTCCCAACATTATTCTACTTATTGGTAGAAATTTCATCAAAAGCATATACAAAGAATTTTTTGTTTTAAACTGCTAGAATTTCAACTTTACAATCCCAATTTAATTTTCAGATCAGCGAAGACAATCAAATTTCAAGTTTAAACAATATTTAATGTAAAATTACTTTCAAGTAGGTAGTGTGGCGACCTGCTTTTAGAAGGGTCGAGAAGAATTTCAGTTTCTAAAACTATCCTT
>JJOG01002941.1:0-11616 GCA_000715275.1 Gyrodactylus salaris
TGCCATTCATCCCTAAGGTCAGAAGAACGGTGACACCTGATTTATTACAATCACCGAATCCTTTAGAGTCTTCCCAAGATCGCCCAGCCGTCGTTTGTGGGAAGGAAACTAAATTCTTCCTGATGTCTTCTCATAAAACTTCTATACCAAGATTCATCAGCGTTGAATGTTGTCTGGCCAAGACTTCTGGTGATTTCTTCTGCTTTGTCAGTTATTGATGAACGACAGAAAGCTTTTCTTTCGCTCTTCAAAAATTCTAAAAGTTTACTTTCAACCAAGAAATGAGATTTGGATCTTTTAGCTTTTGTCTCTGGCGATTCTTGTTCTATTCGCTCTGGATGTTTTCTCTTTCACTGATAGTCTTATAGATTAAACGTTTTGAACAGCCAAATTTATCTGCAAGGAAATCCAGGTCTTTTTTTGAGTACATCTTATCATATTCCATGATGAGGTTCTTTTTATCCAAAAGGGAGAGTCTGATTCGCTTCATGTTAATCGTAAATTTTAACAGTGAATACTTACTGTATATTTATATCATAACTAAAAAACTGTGAACTAGAAAGGACGAATAAGAGAGCAGGAAAATGGACCCTGAATAGATTTGGAAAAAGTGTCAAAAAACCGTTAACGCTTTCCGAGACTAGTCATTAATAATTCAGGGTAGAAAAGTAATTATCGATTTCTTACGAAACATTTGTCACCCCTGCTGTTTCGCTTGGTGTTTGTTTTTAAACAAGCCCCTTACTAGTTTGTGCACTAAAGTTGTAATGCTCTGCGCGAGAAACTTTTGCACTAAAATTGTAAAGCTCTCTCTTGAAGAACTGGGATTTCGATTTTAATAACTCTAACGTCTAAAGACAATGAGAATTAAAATGACTTTAAAATAAGCATTTGTAAGCCCTCACCATTGCACAGGCTAATAAAGAATACATTTTTAGTTAATACACCAATTAATCGATAATTATGTATTTCGTTACAGCAATTTTCTTTCCTACCAGAGACTCATTTTTAAGAATTAAATTGCTCATGTATCTGTGACTGGAATTAGAGTGTGAACATGTTTACTATTATATGTTAACAGGTAGTATTCTGAGTGATACTAGGGATGAGATGATTAGGCCAAGAAGCATAGGACTCAACCTAGATGATATAAAATAACATAGATATTATCCAGGGGATAATAAATTTCTCAATCTCAAATAATGGGGAATGATATTAAAAAATAGGGAAGGTCACATGAATTGAGCTCAAGACGTAAGTACAGCAAATGAGCAAGTCTGTTTTTGTATCATCGAAATGTATATTTGAGAATATTTAGGCTTGTTGAAGTCTTTGTCTGAGGTTTTTGGAGGCGACAATGTTCTAAAGAAAAGCAGATTAAATAAATGTAAGCTTACCATGGCAGCCAACATCTCGTCAGTGATAGGATCAACAGAAGAAACTGGTTCAAGGCATGAAACCTCAGGCTGATAGTTGTCTCTTCTTTCACGTTCCTCTTCTTGCAATTTAATGCTAATGCCTCTAACTGGTCCCTTCTCAATCCTCTTCATCAAGTGGGTAATGTAACCAGCGATTCTATTTCTCAGTTTCTTGGATTGAATAATGGCTACATCCTGGGTGACTTGCTTGTTGGAGTGGAAATCACGACCGAGCTTAGAGTAGAACAGTTCGATGATTCTGCAGGAGGCCTTCTTAACTGTTTTGGTTCTTACACGTCCCTAAGAGTAAATTACACATCAACCTACCATGCTTCTAGAATTTTTGTAATTAGTTAATAATTTAAAGCAACAAAAACTTAAAATAAAGCTTGATTTATTCTTTAAAAGTTGGCATATTTTCAAATGTTGGGATTTTGTAAAGCCACAATTTCAAGATTGATTAGGAATATATCAAATGATTACAAATTTCCATTAAATTTACACACGTATGACTATAAACCAGTTGTGGATGTAACATGTAATGTACATAAGCACAAGACGATTCCAATCAGCTCCCAATTAATGATGCAACTTGTGGGTACTAGAGCTGGCCCTGGCAGTTTTGCATCTCGTCGAATGAAGAGAATATCATTAGAGAAAAGGAACATGTTCCTGTATGAAAATAGAGCACTTACATCTCAAGGCAGGATTATGATACACAAGTCTATTCTTAAAAATAGAAAGAAGGTGGTTCCGCATAACAATTTGCAATAGAATAATTTTTTATATATAAAAATTCTTTAGATTATCCATATAATTAGAATCTTATTAGGATCCACTTTTGAATTTGATTTGAGATTAATTATTAATTTTCTACTATAAAAACATGCAGGATGCTTGGACCAATAACACGTTAGACATTTTTTTGAAAAACACAACGAATACTTGTATATTTATGGAGGCATGATTACTATAAAATTAATTTGTTCAAATAAAAAAAAGTAATATAATTCCTGCAATCCAAATGGAGGAAATCGTACAAATCGCTACAAAATTGAGTTCGCTGGTGTCACCTATAGGAATTTTAATTTTCTCATGAGATGTCAAATCTTCTTTCACATCTCCGCACAGGCTATATGCCTTAGGTGCGGCAATCTCCTTGTATTCTCCACCCACCTCAGCCTTGTGATATCTAATATGAAAAGGTAATTTGAAATTGGAGTCATTCAAAAATATCTCAAACGGTGATGACCTCCACTCTGGGGCCTCCACGTCATAGTCTCTCATTGAAATCTCGTTGTGGAGTCCTTTGAAGTAAATCTTGTTCCTCAGTATCTCATAAGGATCGATGTAGTGACCTAAAAGAGTATATTCTCAAATATTATTTTCAAAACCTGGGAATTGATGACAAGTTTACTTTTTGAGAATTCCAACATTGTCCAACATCCTTTAGTCAGACCTTCACAAATGACCTCGTTATGAAATCCCGTGGATGACTTGATATAACAAACAGCCCTCAGATGACAGAGTAGAGCGCAAAAGAAACAGAGCAACACATGAATCTGAAAAAGGAAATTTGCATCAGGTTCAAAATTAATTTTCAGCTTTAGTAAAAGAAAGATTTTTTATTCAACATTATTATTGCTTTTAGGATTAGATAATCTTCTCATGGCAGCAGCGGATATCGGATAGTACTTCTTCTTCTCCTTACTCGGGACGCGGACGTCGACAACTTCAGTCCTATTTATCTCCTTGAGCAACTTTCGAAAGTGGAAGACCTGCGGTCTGTCAAGCATGGTGACAACAATGCCAGTCTTGTCGAATCTCGCCGTCCTACCGGACCGATGAATGTAGACGACTGGTGATGGTGGGTAGTCAAAGTTTATCACCATGTTGACATTCTCAAAGTCTATTCCCCTTGCCATGGCATCTGTGCAGACGATGATCGGAAGGGTGCCATCGCGAAACTTTTCCAAATACTTTTGTCTTCTCTTCATATTGTGCGCCCCGGAAATTACTTGGGAGTTTATCTTGGGATAGCAGTTGTCTAGGAAATTGCACAGCTTTTCAGCGTCTAATTTACTCTTGATGAAAACAAGAATCTTGGAGCTTGCATCCGGAAGGGAATTGATTAGGTATAAAAAGTTGACAAATTTCTCCTTGTGCTGTGTGACTAGGATTTTCTCAATCAAGCCTTTTGGCTTTGTGGAAACGTTGCTGCAATTCACATTTTCCTCTTCTGTAACAACTTCCATACTTTGCTCTGTTGGGTTCTGAATTAACATGGGAGCGTGTAGATTGAACCTCTTGAGAATGGCTGGATTGAGCATCAAGGTTGCTGAAGCTAGAATCTTTTGTAAAGTAGGCTCCTTGGAGGCATCTAAGGAATAGTCTAGCGACGATGTGGGATATTCACGCTGGGACGTCTTGGAGAAATAAATGTGATTCTCAAGGACGGAGAACCAGTCCTGGCGTTCTTGTTTAACCAAACGATCCGCTTCGTCTACAATCAACATTCTCAAATGGTTCAAGTCAAAGTTTACATTGTTAAAAATATGATCCACGAGACGTCCAGGTGTGCAGACGACAATGTCGGCGAGGAAGAAATCGGAGTAGAATAATTCTTCCTTTTCCTGCTCAAAAGACCGATCTCCGCCAACGATAAGAGTGACTTTGAGATCTGTTCCTTTGGTCAAACTAACGGCCACTTCGTGGATTTGTTTGGCCAAATCCTTCACCGGCGTGACAATCAGGACTCTGATGCATGGAGTTTTTCTGCCCACGAGTAACTCTATTGCTGGAATTAGGAAGCACAGCGTTTTACCATAACCGGTGGGAGCAGAGATGCAAACGTCTCTGGGTCGTATTTGAATGAAACCGTACTTTTCATATTGTTTTGTGATATAATGCTTTGCGGTTCTTTGTACTGAGAGGTTAAGAAATATTATTTACATGGTAGGAGTTTAGAAAATCCGTGGTCCTCGAGATTTTTGTCAAGTGGGTTTTTTATTTCTTCAATTTCATCGAAGAGAGGCAATGGGTTCTTTATCCAGTCGGGATTGAATTCTGTGTAATTTTTAGTCCTCTTTCTGGCCTTGTCATCAATGACGTGATAACCATTTAGAATCTTATCTTCAACTATGACATCCTGCTTGACCATAATTTTGAAACTTTTAATTATTTAAAGGTAAATTGAAGATTTTTGTGAATAATATTTGAATCTATCAGAATTTCAAATATATTAGTATACATATTATATTACATTAAATTTATATTTCAGATTAGACTATCATAATACAGATTGATTGTATTTTATTTCGACGATTTATTGATTATATACAATATTTTTAAATCCCATAGTGGATTGAAAGACAGTCTATTCGATGAAATTTGCCGCAATAAATGAATCGAATGGCTCAATCAAGAGCAATGAGGGAAATGACGAAAAGGCAGATTGTTTCTCCCGAATGGAAATCTCGTCAACCTTTTCCTCCATAAAAGACACACTGTTGAATCCTTGTAAGAATAAAGAGGACGAAGAAATCCGTATAAACAAGCTCTTTAATCATGTCATGAAAAACTACTGCTTCGACGAGTTCTCAGATGAAGAAATAATCTCCTGCCTAGAATCCATCGTTGCCTCCTCCCTCTTCAAGACAAATCACGCGAATGACTTGAAGAAGAAAAAGTTTTCATGTCATAAACTTCTTTCGGATATTTTCAACAAAACTGAAGCTTTCGACAAATCCCTGGAGGAGATTAGAAACGCCCTGGAACTCTATGATGATCACAATTTGAAGACTAAAGAAGGCATCCTACTCATGAAGATCAGAAGATATGATGAGGCAATAAACTGCTTCTTCTCAGTCATTAATCCCCAGCTGTTAAATTCGAATACTTACAATCAGATCGCTATGAACAACCTGGTTATTCTCAATTTTGGACTGATGAAAATTGAAAGTAAGTAACTCAGAAACTTTGCTCTATTTAGGCTCCAACCGACCATTTCTATAGTAAATAATTTTTGGAAAAAACCTGATTTTCCACAGTTTTTCATCTAAATTGCTCAAGAATTTTTTGAAAACTAGGCGTGAAAAATACAAATCACGTCTAATATAGAAAAACCTATCAGGATTAGAGTTTTGAGTAAAATAATTCCAGACGTTTTAAAAATTGTATTTTTATCGTTGCATAGTTTTACAAGTCGTTTCAAATTAATCTTCTCTCCTTTAAGCGACCTATGACCTGTGCATACACATTCTGGAGAAATTTCCACACGATCCCCTAGCCGTATACTGCCTCAAGAGAATATTCGGTATATCCGAGTATTTGCGGGCGAATTCCGCTGAATATCATTACCTCGAGAGCTTAGAAATGACTGATGATCTACTCAGCTCCCTCGAGGCCTCCATAAAACCGATATCTGAGTATCTCTTAGAGGAGCAAACTAAACAGGTCTCTGTTAACAAGATCAAGGCGAAGAAGAAGATTCACAAGTTATGCACAAACAAGGTGATTGATTCCTGGGAAAAGTTGTTGATTTCCTTTACAAAATTCTATCTGAAGTTATCCTGCAACGACCCCCTGGACACTGGAGAGTTCATTGACGTCGACAATATTCTCGCGACCCTTTTGAAGGAGACAGAGGTCAATGTCCGTGAGAAGACTGATGTGCAAGATGACAAGAAAATGGACATTGACGGTGACGATGCTGATAAGCGGAGATCTAATAGAGTTAGTTATGATGATTCATCAACTATCTTTGTAATCCTATTGGCTAATCCTATCTCAAAACATCCCGACGAAACTTTAAAGACACCTGAATAATCTACACCAGGCCACTGCTAATTGAAAATAGTTTATCCAGATCTCATAGTTTTGAGACATATAGAGGATGCTGAACACAAATTCGATGAAAAAAACTTCAATTATCTCTTTGATAAGCACTACTCATAAGTAAACACATGATTGAAAAATCAGATTAGATCAACTAAAAGTTTACTTTTGTATTCAGAGATAATCAAAAGCTCATTATTTTTATAAAAATTGGACAAAAATAGTGATAAATCCCAGCTCTATCTAAAAATAAGTTTTCTTTCTACTTACGAGTAGTGGTTATCGAAAATATAATTGAGGTTATTTGAAGAAATATTTTCCCCGAATTTGTATTCAGCATCCTCTATATTTCTCAAAACTATGAGATCAGCAGTGGCCTAATCTACACCATTTGGGTAATCCAAGCACACTTTTGATGGTGTAATAACATCTAAGATGGGAGATGGGTTTTTTTACTCGTAATGAAGGTTGAAATAATAGATTCAATCAGACTAACTCCTTTCTTTTACTTTAAAGATCAAAGTCAACCAACTCGACTACATGTCGATATCAAGGGGCCAGTCATCAAGATCTTCAAAGATAAACCTTGATCGCACTAAAACCACTGAGATGAAGGACATTGAAATATCTTTAATGGGCGATGTGAGCATTTTTGAGTCAGCTCTCGGGAAAGAATCCGAGAAGAAGAAGGTCATACTGACCCTTGTTGATTCTCTCGAATCAAAGATACCCGAGGTGGTCTGGAAGAAGAGGGCCGAGTTCATCCTGAGTCTCAACAAGGCCCACACGAGCCTGGAGACGAGTCAAGCCTCTCCTAAGGAAACCTCGTTTTATAATGAAGTTGAAGAGATTAGAGATTTCTTGAAGGAAATTTTCAAAATCGACTCTGATAAGAAAATTGTTAATATCACAATTTTAGGAATCGCCATCCTCCTCAAAGTATCTGAAATCGCTCCCAAGATCTTTTGGTCACAAAAGATGAGTTTAGCGTTTGTCCATCTCTACGAAAAATTGCGTGACATCTTTGACTTTGGTCGCTTTGACTTGACAGAGCCTATTGTGATGCTAGACCGGGAAGTTTATTACCTCGAGAGACCATTTTCATTGGTCCAAATTCTACGCATTCACCTGACAGCCTTTGAAATTCGCATCGATCAGAGCATCCTTCAAAAGTGCGATGAAAGCAATGAACTCAAGCCAGACGCCAATCATCAGGACTTTCCCTACAACATGACCCAGCTAACATTTGACGAGATATTCAGCAAGAAGGACATCCACCCCCTCTACCGGGCCATGGACCAACTGCTTTCCTCAGACTACTTTGACTACACAACATGTCATGAGGAACTGTTCCTCCTCGAGGGTCGCCGGTTATGGCTGCAAGTCTGCGTCAGCTGGCTCCTGCACGACTTTGACTCTGTGCGCACTTTTATTGGACACACAAAGGAACATATAAACCGGCGGGAAGCGAAGATTTCCATTGATCGCCCCTGGTGCATGCTTCATCGCTCTATAAACCTACAACATATTGAACAGCAGGTTGTGGAGTTGGAAAACTATAGTTTCTACTACAACCTTGATGACTATTACAAGAGGGATTTGTTCTCACTCATTATCGATGAGACACTTGATAAGGTCCTTACTAATCCCATCGCTATGCAGCCGGCGAATAATATTGGTCTTATCAAATTGATGAATGTGCTCAAAGTATTTCGTCGATCAGTTGTTAAGGAAATCAACAAACAAGACCAATGCAAGGGCCTCCTTGAGAATTCAATATCTCAGCTCTGTCTAATAGTGGACTATCAGATGTTATCTCTCGAAAAGTACTTTACAAACCCCAATGACGACAAGACCACAATTGAGTTGATTTGGAAGAACCTACAAGACAACTCAAAGACTCTCGTCGGCATTTTAGACTCGTACATTGTGCAAAAGGATCAGGTCTACTTTATACTGGGTGTATTTTTGAAGCTCTTCTCATATTGGATCAAATATCTATTATTCCTACCCGAGAATGGTTCTGTGCGGAATCTTTCTTTTATTGTCGATAATATTTATGAGCTGTTGACCATACTACCAGCTGAAGGCGAAGACAAGAGCTTTATAAACAACCTTTCTGTTTACTTTCTAGACTTTATTCATGCACTGTTTAATAAGGTGAGTCCAGGCTCATTGGATTATTATTGAGTATTGCAATTAATGGGTATTATCGTCTCTCCTGGAAAACATAGCGGATTACATTTTTTAAACGATTCTCATTGGCTGTTTTAATTTTGAAATACTTTTAAAGGGCGTTGAAATATCCAAGTCCTCCACGTCCACGTTGACATTTGACGTTAAATCTCTATGCCACAAGAAGCGCTGTCAAAAGATTAACTTTGAAATCATCCAAAAGTGCATCGACACCGAGCTGACATGCCGAGAGCTGGCACAGAGCGTGGTCTGCTTGTGCCGCATACCGAAGAAGTGCCTCAACGGCCTGTCGAGTCTCTATGATAAGGAGGACACATTGGAGATTTTGGACAAATTCTCCAAGACCCTTTATAGGAACTCCCCCGAAGTGCACGGCATTCAAAAGTCCCTCCTCGTCTACTCGAAGAATATCAGTAGTCACATTGAGACGACCTCATTGAATATGTCCTCTTCGAACCTCAATACGAGTTACACAAATGACCCCGGCGCTGCGTTCCCATATGTCTGGTGGTCCACTTCAGTGGACAAGAATACCCAGTTGGACTGGACCATTTATCAGGCCCTCTTCTGTATCTTCATCCCAAAGGCTATTCCTGAATATGATAGTGTGAGGAACTTCTCGATATCCTCAGACGTAAGTCACTAGTTTGGCTACTCTTGAGGAGTAAATATTGAAAATGTGATTTTAGCTCAAGTCATGGCTCGAATCGGGTCTCATTCTTCCCCCAAAGGATTCTCTGAAGCCAATCATAACGATGAGCGTGCTAGAACAGTTTCTCGAAGCGAGGTTGAGCACAGCTGTGTTGAAGGAAATGTGTCACAATAAGGAATCTGAGTGAGTCATGTGTCTTCTCAACCTATAGTTGAAAAAATATTATGATAAAAAATTACTTACACCGCGATCAGTTAGGTTAGGGGTGAAATGAATGAAGAAAAAGTGATCATTAACTTTTGAATAACTCTTCCTTCTATCACACAGGGCAATGATCAGCTTGACATACTACCTCATAGCGGACTATCATCACAAGTGCAACAACTTTGAGTGAGTCCTGATGCTCAAGGAGTTGGACTGATGAAGAGCTAATGTATCTTTTACGTCTAGTTTGGCTGCTGATTTTTATTTAAAGAACCTCTTGTACTCTCCGGAGAGGTTCGACTCTTGGGCCGCTCTAGCCCTCATCTACAGCAATAGAGTAGAAGAGATTCTGAATTTGGTACGTGGGTAATCTAATATCGCCAAGTTGAATTTGAAAATGTTGTGCTATGCAAATAGTACATTTGGTTTAGGATGATAATTTCCTTCGGATAACATGAACAACACAAGTTGTCTATACTCCGAAGTAGACACATTATTAATCAATTCTTTAAATAATCACTGAGATCCTCTCTTCATTAAAAATTCAGCTATTCATATGTATTTCTTCTGTAACTGCACTAGAAACGTTTCTGAAACTATTTTCTACGCCCCTTAGACAGACTCTGAGACAGATATTCTATCGGATAGCCTTGTGAAGAAGTGCTTCCGGTGCTATCAGCGTGCCATTGAAATAAATCCCTCTGCCATAACCCTACTTATAGAGAGAGGAAACCTCTCATATCAGGTTCACTCATATGCCTCGAGAATGATGAAGAAGGTGAGTAGCCTGAAAATTAATTTGAATTCTGGCGCCAATGTTAGTTATGAGGATCCAATGGCCTCAGTGACCTTCTTTTTACTATTAGATTTCAAGCTAGCTTTCAAAATTCATCCATTTGACCAGAATACATGTTTAAAAACTCTTTATCTCAGTGAACACGAAGACACCTTAAAATCATCCTCAATAATCAACAGGTTGATTTCAGATAAAAACATCAAATAGTTTCTGGCCGATCGAATAAAATTGAGCACAGTTTTTTCTGTCTTTCATCATAAGGCATGACAAAATATGCTTTTTAGTTGCTCATAATTTGTCATTGAATAACGACACTCTCCAATAGGTCAGCAATAGGACCTTTTCCAGCGACTTCCTAGCGATATGCAATGAATGGCAAAAGTGCATGTTGAACTTGACCAACATCTCCTTCTCTCTCGTGCAAAAGATTGTCCAAAGCAGGTCTCAGTCCTCTGACGACGAATGGCTCTTCTACTACATGGCTGGAAAGTGCTTGGAAAAGTCCAAATTCCAAATTGTAAGCCTAAATTGTGTTCTCAAAACTCCATCGAAAGATGATTTATTTGGCGTAGAGAATTCTTCCCCAAGTCTTATACATATGATTTCTCATATCACGTGGGTTCGATTCAATGAGCTTACTTTGCTTACCCTCCTTCCCCATTATAACCCCTCTTGGGAACCCAAAGAGAGTTGGACTCGGCTATGAAACTCAATTCAAAGAAAGAAAATCATAAATGTATCTGGATGTTAAAAGTTGTTTAGTCCTTTCGGTTTGAGATTTAAAACTCACTTCGAGGAGGCCCTCGCAACAGATTTACTAAGTGTTATTGCTTGAAATTTAGGGAGAAATTAAAAAATCGAAAATAGACTTGGACGTTATTCGTTTTGTTTGATCTCAAATAATCTGCAATATTCTTAAAAACCTCAACTCTCGGTGCTTCATAGAAATCTGATGAAAATGAAGTCAATCCTGTTTATTTTAGATATTAACCCAGGTATATATTAGGTCGATCGGAAAGTAATAATAAGTAATTTTTTGAGTTATAGAATGCATTTATTTAACAAAAGATAGTTTCAACCTTCTTCAAATACTCTCTCCCATCTATCAGGAAGCTTTTCAATACATTTTATCCAAATCGTTCGTCCTTTGAGCAAAAATATGAAGATAACCAGTTTTCGACCTCCTCTCTAGTTTCAATTTTTTCCACAAGATGATTGTTCATATCTTTGAATAGGTAAAATCTGATAAGGCTAGATCAGAAGAATATAAAGGGTGAATAAGGGTTTCCCAATTCAATTCAGAAAAATTCCTCTGCGTTTGTAATAACGCATGGGGTCTGGCATTGTCTTGATGGAACAGAATTCCCTTCCGGTTGTAGATTTTTGGCCTCAACTCTCGAATTTTTTGATCGGCTTTTTCAAGTTGACTACAATAGACATCGTAGTTTATAGTTTCCCCACTTTTCATCAGCTCGTAGTGGATTAACACTTTCAAATTCCGCCAAACACAAAGC
>JJOG01002945.1:0-10297 GCA_000715275.1 Gyrodactylus salaris
GCATCTTAAGAACCTTCACTACCCCTTGATTGAGTCAGATTTTCATTTTTATTAAATTTTCTCTAGGCTCGTAATTTAGTCTTTATCTTATCTATAATTGGCAATTATTAATTCGTATTCAAAGAACTAGAATGACTTGAAACGGCTCAGCAAAGAGAAAGAAGAAAAAAAATCTTTTGAGTGAAAAAAAATATCAAAGATCGCAATTTTGCCGCCAAATCGAATATAAGTCGGTCTTGAATGAAGTATAATAGTCTCAAGAGGACGAGCTTTCTCTTGGCTATTCAGTGGTGCGAATGAGAGTGCTGATTTATCTCGACTCTAATATCATTTTTAACACATTACGAAATAAATGGTTTTTAAATCGAAAATTATGGAATAAGAAACTCTCGTATTAACTCACATGGGTTTTGTGGAACAACCAGTTGAAAATCTCTTTAACAAATAGAAATTGAATTAAATCACTGATTTCAAGGTTTACAATCAATTAACTAACGAATAACTTCTGAGTGAATTTAAATGAGAGTTTAATAAATAGGATCGGCTGCAGTTTGTATATTTTACCAAGTTTATAAAATTCAAAATGTAATATTATTAATCTTTGATTCATTAAAACCAATTTTTTATGATTAACGTGTTTTAATTGGAATCATTTATGAATTATAAATTAATAAAAGCATAAGCGTATTTTATGCTCTGCCACTATTCTATAATAATATTAGCGTGTTATTGTCAGATTTTCTTCTAGATTCATTGTACTTGAGGAATGGGTAGAAAAAAGAAAATTAACCAGCCCATGTTGGAGTTTGAGGAGTCCTTTGACGAGAAACTCGATTATAACAATTTCAAACTTGTGCAATCAAATACTACAAACTATGAAATTTCTAAGAGAAATATTTCCACTAAGCCTAGCGAAAATCTGGAAATATTCTGCGAAAAAATCTGCAATCTCTTCCCAAAAAAGAGATCAGATTTTGACTATGGAGATGTTCTGGTTAATGAGACTGTTTTAGAATAAATCTTTATTTTTTTCTCATTTTCTATCATCATTTAGTAGCAAATGTGACTGTCCGACGTCTGGCATCAAAGGACATTTGATTGGAGTTGTAAAATTGACTGCTCCCAGATGTGTAATTAGACATGATGGAAATCTTCTCCGTAATCACACTCGTCATTAATCGCATCTGATTTATACCACGAGACTTGTTCGCTAAATACTAATTGGGAATTATAAATAAAATGAAAGTACCTCGACAAGTTCTTGAGTTGTATCTTGCTCTATGCCAACGTCAAGTTCGGAATTTTGTAATTGCTTAGAATTCTTCTCAATTTCATTAACTGCAGACATTATGGCAGACATTCTCTGTCGGAGGCCTCCATTAGAGACGCCAACAACTTGATTCTTATTCATGTATTGACCGAGATTCGAGGGGACTGATTTCAATTGAGTAATTGTCTTTTCTAGATTTCCCCTTAGCATTTCCTCTTCGGTTGAAATGGCGAAGCCAGACTTTCGCGAGACCTCCTTCTTAGCAATGACCTTCAAGATCCTATGGCACAGTTCAAATTGTTTGCTTTTGAGACAAAATATCTTTTGAGATATTACGGCATTCTTGGCCTCAATTTGTCGTAGAGAATCTCCAATTTTCTAAAAGATTTTCATGAGTAAAAACAACTCACAGATAACGCTGTCTTTTGTTGATTCCCAATGGCGATTTGCTCCTTCTTTCTCAACTTTAACTCATTTAAACCTAAAAGAGGAACAGGCAGTAGACAGTCTGGCCTGGGATTCTCTTTGATGAACTGAAATACACAAGTTACGAAATGATAATTACCTGTAGCCAGACCATCTTATCAAAGCCGATTGGAGGAGTCTTCAAGTAGGAGTTGAGTGAGACCTGTGAAGGAGAGATAACGGGAGTGACACATGTAACCGACAGCTGACTATTCAGTTGAGCAGCAAGGTTTTGTGAGTTGAGATGTCCACTCAAGGTTGTAGCGGAGATAATCTGTCCACTATTCGAGGGAAGGTTTGAGTTGTTTTCAACATTCTGAGTTCTCATGCGAGTCTCGACAACTTTGAAGATCAGTTCACACTCAGTGGCTGCATTCTTCCCAAACGACGGACGAATCTCTTCAATCTCCACAACAATGTTAGGCTTTGATTCTAGAATGCGAAATAGAGCTTCTTTGATTTGTTGAGAGTTTTTAATGATTGTATCACACGGCTGACTAATGGTTAACTTGACGAGACCATCTTCGTCAGTGTTTGTAGGAAGGAAATTGTAGACAATTCCCTTGAATCTGGAGAAAACATTATCTTTAGAATAGGTAACGGAGCCCATTGAACAGAAACCTTGACCATCAGAGGCCCACATGGCCAGCAGCTGATTGAACTTGGCAAGGATCGAGTCTCTATCATCGCCAAATATGCAAGGCTGAGATAGGGAAATGTAGAAGGCGTCAACATTCGGTTGACTCGTATTGGTTTGACCGGATTGAAAGGAAGTCTGCTGCAATGCATTTGTACCGAAGAGAGATTTATTCTGACCTAGAGCATTATTAGTAGGAGCTTTAAAGACATTATTTGCTGTATTTCCAAAAAGGGACGATGTATTTTGGGCAGCGCCAAATCCAAATGAATTTGACGTTGCTTGATTATTGTTGTTAGCTCCAAAAAGAGACGTAGTGGCAGCTGTATTTGCGGTATTCGTCCCAAAGAGTGATGAGGAACCTGTTTGGTTATTGTTAGTAGCTCCAAAGAGAGAAGGTGTAGTATTTTGATTGTTACTGCCAAACAAAGAGGATGTAGCAGTAGTAGTGTTGGTAGAGCCAAAGAGGCTAGATGAGGTAGAGACAGGCTTAGCACCAAAAAGGTTATTATTGGTCTGACCGAATAATGAGGTGCCTTGACTCTCGGTATTACCAAAGAGTGAAGTTGGTTTATTTTGGGCTGTGTTGTTGCCAAAGAGTGAATTATTGGTAGTGTTGGTGTTACCAAATAAAGACTGGCTTTGTTGCGCAGGTTTACCGAATAGCGAATTGCCAGTATTTGTATTAGTACCTCCAAATAATGATGTATTAGAGGTGCTGCCAAATCCTGTGGCTGGTTTATTGGTGGAACCGAAAAGATTCCCAGTAGTACTCTGAGTGTTAGTCCCAAAAAGACTCATTTTGAAATGAATTTATTTTGTAAAGATGATTATTTTAAACAAGCTCAACAAGACTAAATCACTCAGAGTTTTAACGAGGTAATTTTTCCAAAATATATTGAAAAGGCTTCATTTTACAATGTCATCGCGTCACAGGATTGATATTGGGGATATTAAACCTAAAAAACAAAAGTAAATTATCTTCCCATTATTTTCTTCAGCTTTGATCGCGAAAGATCTCCTGCAAAGACGGATAAAGAGGAATCTGTAAGCATTCACGTTAATCCTCATACAAGTAAATTCTTTAAATTATTAACCGACTTTAGAACGTGCGTACACCCAAAAGTACTATGAACTATTTCGCAAGAGAATTCAATTACCTGTATGGGAGTACAAGGAGAAATTCTTTAAATACCTCGACGAATCTCAAGTGATGGTTTTGGTTGGTGAGACCGGGTCAGGAAAGACTACTCAAATTCCACAATGGTGCCTGGATTGGGTGGTGGAAAAGCATCAAGGGAAGAAAGCTGTTGCCTGCACACAGCCACGTCGTGTCGCTGCCATGTCCGTAGCCCAGAGAGTCTCTGAAGAGATGGATGTTCAATTGGGCCAAGAAGTCGGTTATAGCATTCGATTTGAGGATTGTACTACTAATAAAACTATTCTTAAATACATGACTGACGGCATGCTGCTTAGAGAGGGCATGTCTGATCCTCTTTTGGAAGCGTATGGTGTTATTCTTTTGGATGAGGCTCACGAAAGAACACTCGCTACAGACATTTTGATGGGTCTTCTCAAGGAAATTACCCATCAGAGATTGGATATAAAGATTGTTGTGATGAGCGCCACATTGGATGCTGGAAAGTTTCAGGACTACTTTGACAAAGCTCCGTTAATGTCCGTTCCTGGTCGTACTCATCCAGTGGAAATATTCTTCACGCCTGAACCTGAAAGGGACTATCTGGAAGCCTCCATTAGGACTGTCATTCAAATTCACATGTGTGAGACTGGTAAGTGCATTTTTATAATAATATTCTAGAACCTGGTGACGTACTGTTGTTCTTAACTGGGCAAGAGGAAATCGAAGATGCCTGCAAGAGGATAAATCAGGCTGTAGAGTCTCTCCCACCAGACGTTGGTGACCTCAAGTGCATTCCCCTCTACTCCACCCTGCCGCCAGCTATGCAGCAGAGAATCTTTGAAGCTCCTCCTCCTAATAAACCTAATGGTGGCGTTGGTAGAAAGGTTGTCGTTAGCACAAATATCGCAGAGACCTCTCTGACAATTGATGGGGTTGTATTTGTCATTGATCCAGGCTTTGCGAAGCAAAAGGTGTACAATCCGAGAATAAGGGTCGAATCCTTGTTGGTTAGTGCCATTAGCAAGGCTTCTGCACAGCAACGGGCAGGTCGAGCTGGTAGGACAAAGCCTGGTAAATGTTTCCGACTTTACACTGAAAGAGCTTATCAGACAGAAATGCAAGAAAACACTTACCCAGAGATTTTGAGGAGTAACCTGGGCACTGTGGTCCTACAACTGAAGAAGCTTGGCATCGATGATTTAGTCCACTTCGACTTTATGGATCCCCCAGCGCCAGAGACCCTTATGAGGGCTTTGGAACTATTAAATTACCTCCGCGCACTTGACGATGATGGAAACCTCACTGATCTTGGGGCCATGATGGCCGAATTCCCACTCGATCCCCAATTGGCTAAAATGGTTATTGCTAGCTGTGATTACAACTGCTCCAATGAGATTCTCAGCATCACTGCCATGCTCTCAGTGCCGCAGATATTTGTGCGACCAAATGACCTGAGGAAGGCAGCTGATGAATCCAAGTCCCGCTTCGCTCACATCGATGGTGACCATTTGACCTTGTTGAATGTCTATCATGCTTTTAAGCAAAACAACGAGGACTCTCAGTGGTGTTATGATAATTTCATTAATTACAGATCTCTAAAATCAGCTGATAATGTCAGAGTGCAATTGGCAAGGATTATGGACAGGTTTTCACTGCGGAGGTCCTCGACAGATTTCAGCTCCAAGGAGTACTATATCAATATTAGAAAGGCTCTCGTCTCTGGCTTCTTTATGCAGATTGGGCATCTGGAGAGGACTGGGCATTACTTGACTCTCAAGGACAACCAGGTAGTCCAATTGCATCCTTCCACCGTTTTAGATCACAAGCCAGAATGGATTCTCTACAATGAGTTCGTCTTGACCACCAAAAACTACATAAGGACCAACACTGACATAAAACCAGATTGGTAAGAAAAATTTATTTTTCATTTCTTCAATCCTTGGTAATAATTTCTTTAATAGGCTTGTCAAGATTGCACCTCAGTACTTTGAAATGTCCTCATTTGCGGATTGCGAGGCCAAGAGGAAGCTAGAGAGGATCGTTGCTAGAGTGAAGGAGCGACAGGCAAAGCAGGAGTCTCAAGATGACTACCCGCAGGATCCCAAGAATACAAAATAATGCTGACTTGTTGTGAAACTATTTTGTATGAATAAGTTTATTTACAAAATAATTATCATTAAATAAATAAATATACTGAAAAATAATTGTTAAATATTTACAAATGGTCAGGACTGGGCCTGTGAGCTATCTGTAAACTCTTTACTATACTTGGGAATTTGATTGTCTTTATAATTAGAAAGCCTAAGATGCCAAGCAACGCTGATGACGGCAGAAACAGTCTTGAATTGATGTACGACATTCCTAGGAATGAAATAAACGTCATTGTCTCGAAGGCTGAGGCGGACATATCTGTAGCCCTCCGAGCGTAGCATGTTCAGTTCACCATCATCAGCCCAAAAATTTGAGCACTAAATGTGCATTATATTAAATTACAATCAACCTAAATTGGTTAAATTTAATCCTAAAAATTAAAATACTGTACAACTGACCTAACTATGATGATCAGCAAAAATGCGTGATTCTAATAAAAAATTTAGTATCCCAGAAAGGACGCAATGTGTAACCGTTTTTAAAAATGCGAGGTTGCTCAGAAATACTCAAGGTTGCTCTAATCACAGGAATTAAAAATATGCAACTCACCTGACTAGCTGGAGGTTCCATAATATCCAAACTGAGACGCTTCACGAGATCCGGGTAGTGCCTAGGATCAAAGACGACAACATCCTTACAGACCCTCCCATGAGACTTGGCATCGTTGAGGAGGCAAGAGTAATAGCAACCCTTTGAGTCATTTGTGGATTTACACTTGGCCTTTTGCGGATCAATCGCCTTCAAGAGGCCAACAGCGGCCGTTGTATGCCTAATGACGCCCTCGTCGGAATGGTCTGCATGACAAGGAGTCCGGTCAGCTACCAGAACCTGACGACTAATATTCACTCTGCCGTTGGATGAGAGAAGTTCAGATATTTCAGCGCTGGTATGCTTTATCTTGGGCGACATGACTTTTAGGGGGATGGACTGCTCCCCGGGACGTATCCATAATATCGGGCCGTCGTCACTCTCTTGAGGCTTCTCCCCAGCAAACTCTGATAGAGGTCCCCAAGGGGTTACTTCATGGAGGAATGGGTCATTTTCAATCATTTTAATTATGTCATCACAAAAGAAACCCTTCTCCTCTCCTTTTGTCCCTACGAGGCTAATAGCATGAAGAGGACCGAATCTAAAGATGCCCTTTGAGTAGTTTTTGTAAACGTTCTCTGTGAACTCTTGCATTGACATGTTAAGAGTGGCATTTTTATTCTCTAGACTGTTTGTGGTTATTTTCATGTTGGGGAATTTTGTAGCTAAGTAATTCAAGAGATTGGGCATCGGCTTAGCTGCTCCATGCACCACCCCAATGGAGTAGTAAGAGAATGGGACAGAGTATGGCTTTTTGGTCCTCTCACCAAATAGATTTTTAAAGAACTTTCTCACTAAAAGGTTGAGTTCGTCCTTGTTGAGATGACACAACTCATCAGAGTATATATGAAGGGCATAGCCACCGCCGTTTTCATGATGCTCGATGTACATTAGGTCAGAGAGGTGCCTTTTTGGTTGTTTTGGGACATTTTTTATCATGCTAGTAAGAGGATCATGGTCATGTGCCTCTTGTTTCACAAACTTGCACTTTTTGTTTTGTGGCTCGACAGTTTCATCTTCTTCTTTAGGTGTTGCAGTCATCATTGACTTTCACATGTTAAAAATTTACACAATAAACATTTTAAATTGTGCGCAAAATTGTATTGTAAAAGATTTTGTTTAATATTGGGGATTTTTGAAATGTCTTCTCTCACTAGCTTGAGGTATTTCAGTAGAAAAAGCCAAAAGTTGATTAATTATGATCCTCCTTACATAGTGAGATTTAATTTTTGACTGCTAGAAAGCAAAACTAGACATACCGTTATGCAATGAGACGCAACTTCTTGTCAAATCTCCGGACCATTGTATTCTCGATGCCTATTGCAAATTCCTACACTCTTTTGTCAAGAAGCAAAATTGCTCAGTCAGAACGTAAACCTCATTAAATTTAATTCTTCAGGTACACCTTGCCGAGAGAGACTTATTTGAATAGCCACTATCAGACTAAATCCACTAACATTTCAGACCAATTCACCATACACGAATACACGCGATTAATTGTATTCAAACAACTCCAGGTGACCAAGTTGAACATTTTGATTGACGAAGTGTTAGCGAACTCACCACAGTCAGTCTCGATCGAAATTTCCGATGTAAGTTTTATGAATTTAACAAGTTTAGTTTGATGAGACAATCCTTGACAAGAAGTTTGTTCCCAATCTTGAAATCGAGGCTCTGGAAGAGGAGTTGACAAAAATTAATCAGTAAATTTGTACAACTATTTGTTAATAAAAATCAGTCTACTCAAGAGTAGCTTGTGTTGATAATTAAATATTAAAATTTATTTATTTTTTTATACAAGATAATCAAAGATTATTTATCATAGCTAATTTATCAGATGAATAATTATCGATAATGTTTTTTAAAGTAAAGATGGAAACGTAAGGCAAGCTAAGTGTTCTCATTCTCTTCAAATGAATTTTATAACGGGGATTTAAAATTTTAAAAAATTAAGGGTTGCATAGAAATTGAAAAAAATTCTAAATTTAGAGGGAAAATGTATTCTTTTCTTAAAGTAAACATTGTACCATGAGTTTCTCATGTAAAAAATAAATAATTATTGGGAATTTAAAAAATAAGATTTTTTTTCTTAACGTTTTTTCGACATTTTATGTGTTTTTTCTTCAGGGAACATTTCTCGTAATGCAAATAAAAATATTACTTCTGTATATAGCATCTAAGTGTTGTTCAATCAAATTGGAAAATTCGATTTCTTTTCATCATTTTTAGTGGTTGGTGGATATAATGTTGACCAAAGGAGCGCGCCTTTAAATAATTTTCACACATATCACAGAAATTTTCCCATTAGGGCCCTACAATAACCAGCAGAGTTGTTGGCGAGTGTTCCAAGACAAAGTGTGGCCAGATTATAGGAGGTGAATGTGTGCGTTTCGGGGGAAATAATACAAAGGCGTGAAACATTCGTTAACTTTTATGTGATTTTAAATCTGATACATCTGCTCTAAAAACTTTAAGATTTTAACTTTGGAGGTAATTTCTTTCATGGAGGCAGGGGTAGAGGGGGGGGGGAAGGGTTATGGAAATGGAGGTGGATGTAATTCGCGGGCTTGCAAATTTAAAATCCTACAATGTAACAGTAATTTTCAAGGGCGGAAAGTATCACGTACAACATCCATAGACTAATTAAAAAGACACCGCTAGCCCATTTGATACCCTTGGGACCACCTAGTTCCCCACCAACCTGCGGACGTCGCCTTATGAATATCACAAAAATTGCAACCAAGGCAAATATGATGAAGATGGTCACTGAGAAGCCGAGAGAGCCAGGTTCTACAATGAACTTGGTGCCCTTAGCCTCATGGTAGATGGCGGCAATCGACCAGGCTACACCGATGCCCAGGAAAACGTTGACAGCATTACTGCCAGTAACATTGCCAACAGAACCATCTGCGTGTTCATCACCAATTGCAGCAACCTTGCTAGCAAATGTATCTAAAAGTACACTCGGTTATGCATGAGAGAAAATGATTGAATAATTCCTGCAAAAATTAAACTTTGGAAATCTCGATTACTGCAGATGTGAGCATTAATTTTATGCTAATTTCTTCTGAATCTTAAAAATTAAAATTTATAATTTTCTACTCTCTCTCTACAACGATAACAAATGGATATTGAAAGAAGACTTGAAAACAGAAAATTGAACTTTTCAACAGAATAAAACCTCGAGTATGTCTATCACTCTCTTATTCTCAATTAATTTGAGAGTTATGAAAGGGTGACTCACCGGGTAGTGAAGTACCGAGGGCGACAAACGTAAGAGCAGTAACAGCATCTGATAAGCCAATGTTGCAACCGAAGCCAGAAGCTAAATCGCCAATGATGGCCGTGAGCAGGCCAATTACTGCCATACTAACCCAGAAGCATAACCATCCCCCGAGATATTCTAGAAAGAGAGGAAATAAAAATTAATCAAGATCATAGATTCAGCTCAACTTAAACGAGAGGCTTCAATGCTGAATTGATTACAGTATTCCATACTTTTTGAGAAATTTTAAAATTCCAAAACTGTTTCATTTCTAGTTTGAAATCAATAATTCATTTTCTAAACAAATATTTGAAAATTCTTAAATTACTCTTGGATAGTTTGCAGAATATTTGAACTTGATGAAAGAAAATTGCTTTTTGTAAAATAATATTTTAGTTGATAATATTTAGTTTCAGGCATACTTGATTACGTATTCGATAATGAAAATTTGTGAACCACCAAGAGCCGAAAAATAAGCACAACTCACAGCTCACCAGTACTGCTCAAACTCAATGGGTGTGTGTATCTTTTGAATAATGCATTTTTTCCTTCTTAACCCTCCTACACTGTAAGACTCCTACACCCATAGTGTACACACAAACTTTTTACGAATTATTTTTGCATTTTTTGAATACTATTATAGTTCAGACTGAATTATTCTAAGACATCTTTCAAAGATCTTTTGAACGGTATAAAAATCAAAAATAACCTTGAAATTGTAAAAATCAAAATAAAATTAGGTGATTTTTGAATTAAAATACTTAGCGACAAAGTTTTTTC
>JJOG01002960.1:0-10120 GCA_000715275.1 Gyrodactylus salaris
TTTGACTTTTCAACTTTTAAAGACAACTGAAGAAGGGAATGATCCAACCAGTCCCGAAACGTCTTGTCCAAAAACCCCATTGTTACAACTATTATTATTCCGTCGATTGGGAGTCCCTCATTTCCATCTTTAATGATGTGCAAAGAAACTACCCTATTGTACAACCTATTTTTCCCGAGGTTAAATATAGAAATTCATTCTATCAAAATCTAACTCAATTGAATTCAATATGATAGAAGAACACTTACACAGATAGAATATGTGGATGATCAATGTACATGTTATAATACACTCTGTTGTTTGAATAGAAGAACTAAAAATGATATTAATTATTTACTGATCATTGATCAATGTCTAACTAAATATCAAAGATGTGAGGTTTCGTCCCAAGTCCTGTATTCCTACTCTACTCCTACCTCTTCAACATCAATAGAGGGTTTAAATGTGGTTAATCGAGAAACAGCTGATACATTACACAATGATTATTTTAATGATATTTCTAGTTAAAAATCTCGTTATTTTATGGAATTCACAACTTGGAAAATCCCGCTTAAAATAACCTAAAACTTAATCTTATTAAGTTTAATTTAAACTAACTTTTGAGTTCATGTCCAAATTCCCGTTAACTGATGAAATTATCTCGACAGATTCCTGCTCCGCTACCTCCTCCTTCTGACTCGAATTTGAATAGGTCTTTATATAAAGATTTCCCACAAGATTTCCAGACTTCTCATTCTGCCCGTAGAGATATTTGATTCTTCTATGTTTGATATCATTACTTATTACTTCAAAGTAGTCATTAACCTGTGAAATATAGCCAGATATAAATGTAATTCTTGCTTGATAAATTAGAGTGTACTTACGTTAATCCAGCTGTTCTCGTCTGTCTCCTCAAGGTGGAGAAGGATTTTAGAGTCGCAAAAATGATCCCTTCGGATCAAATATGTCGACTTGACTGTTTGCAGGCGATTCAAAAATTGAGCCCAGATGCTTGACAAAATGTTGTTGTTTGTAGATTTTATTATGCAAAAATAATTATCTGAATTGATTTAACATGAAAGGTAAATTTGTATCGATAGTTTCAAGCAGTTTCTTTGAAATAGATTTGACTGAACAGTCATTTGAAGGGATCTGGTAATCTCTGGAATTGTAAATCACATTTTTGTAGATGCATTCGGTGATTCTTTCGTGACGGAAATCATATCCACCCGAGGCAGAATTGTTTGCAAAGTACTTGTTATACGTGGCAATTTGAGCTGCACGCCTTCGGAGCCATATTGGATCAAGTTTGGATATTTCGAGCAAACGTTTTCAGAACTTTTCTGCTCACATTCAATTTTAAAAGTAGTGATTAATTTATTAAATCTTTTTCAAGAAGGTTGGTTAATATCATTTAATTGTTATTAATACTTAATTTTTTAAATAATGAATTGCTTCAAATTCATTTTGTGTTCAGAATCGAGGGGTGGAATGGAATGTTGACAAAATTATAGATTTAGCTTAATGGTTTTAAGGTGAATGAAACACAAAAGTATGATTATATGACATTAAAAGAGTATCAAAAACTTGGCTTCAGTTAGGAACGATTTAAAGGCTTATATCCATGATTTGTTCTCTAAAAAAGATGGGAAGAATATTTACAAGAATCTTGAAATAAAACTCATCGGTACAGAAAAGAAAAATCAAAAGCATAGATTTTGAGAGTAAAATCTTACTTATTTCAAAATCCTTAATAAGATGTTATTTTCGGAATATTTAATTTTCGTGAGTAACATGTACAGTTATTTCTAAATAAAAACTTTATGGGGAAAACTTTTTAATTCCAATTTGGAGAGAATGATTTCAGAGATTTTTACACAGAAAGGATATCTTGATTAACAGGGTCCACTTATTTCCATATCAGCATAAATATAAGAGAAGCTAATTGCTCGGATTCCTAAAATGCTTTTTCTTGAATAAATAAGCCCAGAATATCACAAGCTAAACTGACCATACTACTTGTAAGTGACATCGTAAAACAATACCTTTTATTTAACTGGCCTTAGAATTCTATAAAAAATCTAGGTTATTAAAAAGTCTATAGAGGCCAAAGAGTAAAAATGTGCAAGGTGTTGAGATTAAAAAAAAACATACAACTTCAAGCTGAAACTTTAAAAAGGATTTTAGCGAATCAACCTCCAATCAGTGAATCAGCATAGAGAACGAATTTGATTGGCCATAGAGAGATGCTAACTATAGAGCTAGAATGATAACGTGCGTAGCAGTGGAAAACTGTTAGAGGAAGGAAAAAACAAATGTTGTAATGAAGGAAATAGAATACTGCAAACTAATAGTGATGTTGCTAATAGTCTGGCCGCTAGAGGCCGGCGGAGATATTTATGTGAAACTCGAGAGAGTTGAGAAAACCAATCCACTCTATTGCCAGAAAGAAGATTGTCAGTACGATCTGAGGATATGTCTGAGAGAATTCAAGGATTATTCAGATGACGAGAATTGCATTTACGGATCTCAGAAATATCAGATCAATTTGGGAAATATTTCACAGTCACTAGAGACCAGAGTTTTCCAGTTCTCATACAATAAATCTATGCCGGTAAGAGTAATACCTTTAGCAACTTCAACTTATTTAAGATTCATTCTATTTTAAAAGAAATTTTTAGAAGAAATATTTTAAAGGTTTGCTAAGCTCGCCAGCAGCGCACCCAAGAAGCATATTTTCATAAATTGTTTCTAATAGTGTATTAGGATTTAAAACCGCTGTTAAAGAAATATAAAAAGATGTTCCAAATGTACACAAAATTAACCCTCCTAGGCCCAAACATAGAAAAACTTTAAATTTTGATCTAGATTAATTAGTGAAGCAAATTCAGAAGACATTTTTCAAAAAGATTTCTCCTTTAAAAGTTTTTTTTAGATTCAATAAAGTTTAAAATTAAGAAAAAAAAAATTATTTTCGCGCGTAAATTTCAAATAGCTGTATTTTAGAAACCTAATATTATTGAGGTGCGAGAGTGATGTCTTTCAAAAGCCTAAAATTTCATTAGTTAGTTGCTAGTAGTTTGAATTTTATTATCACTCATTTTGTCGGAGTTATGAGCTTTCTAGTGAGATGTAACAATAATGTAGGGCCTAGGAGGGTTTAACGAGTTTTATCAATTTTGTTGAAGAGACTTTAAATATAAAAATCGCGGCTGAGTTTACAGTCGTGAAAGGAGAAAAATCGACCAACTGGTATTCTCACCACGATTTTTAAGGATTCATAATATTTTTGTATTTGAAGAATTGGGTAATTAATTTTCCTACTCAAATAAAAGTAAAAGGAAAAATTGGCTTTCTAGGAAATTGGTCTAATGTCTGGAAATAAAATTTGATGAAAAATGAAAGGATGTGGGATTATTTTCTTGAGACTTTAAACTTTTAAGAACATTCTGAAGCTCATTTTCTTCTAAATCTATTACGTAAAAGGCATATTTTAGTAATAGTTTAAGATACCTTCTAATCTCAAGTTCAAATCTCAACTGCCTAGTTTTACATTGTTGAAGAATTCTACATGAGAAAAAACTCTTTTTAACGAGAGTCAAAAAACAGGTCAGATCAATATAGAAAAGTAGCAATCTATAATCCACTCATGGTGCAATACTTGAGATAGGATAAACAAAAAGATGTTTATTTTTGGGGACAAAAGTTGGTGCCCAAAGAAAGTGAAAGGGATTAACGAGATTTTTTACAGTTTTCATCTTGACGCACAAAAATTAATGTTGAAAGAAAAGAGTAAAACATCGATTTATTGACAACTGTTGTGAATCCTTCAAAAAAGAAGGAACAATTTAGAAAGGAACTCAATTTGGGTTGATTTGAAGAAACAACTGTTATACACATTATCGATTTGTTAAATTCATTCCCAAATGATGGTAGTAATAATATTTGACAGAATTTTGTTGCGTAAAAGGATAGGTTGAGTGAATTTTAGTTTTGAATTGCGTAGTTTTTTTATTTATTTTTGAATGAATAAAAAAATGTCATCCTAGTGTCCAGTCCTGGGGGTAGGGGAAGGAGTGTAATTAGATTATCAAACTTGTTGAAGAAATATATGCAGTAATATTATTCGAGTGTATTATGTAATTAGATGATAAGAATTACTTGAGCAAGCTCCCCTATTCACACAATAATTAAATTTACATGGCTTTTATTCATCGTTAGGGTACCCACAAAGAGCTTTGATGTGTAATCGAGTACAGAGGAGAGAGAGAGAGTATTTAAGGAGTCATAAAATGCCTCAATCAAAAATTCTGATGAGTGAAATCTCATAAAACTGTTTAGAAATTCGAGGAATAATAAAATCTTTCAATTGTTGATGGAAATGAAAAAAGAAATCCAGTCGCTTAAAGTCGTAACTGGGGCATTTTATTTGGTGAAAATCTTGAAGATTGTGTTTATCTGTCGGAGATGGGGAAAATACAATGGTGAGCCTTGTTACTGTAGGTGTCCCAATTGAATTATTGCAAGTCTCGGAGATGGAAAAATGAGTGGAACGAGATAGGGAGAGAAAAAACTGCTCATGATTAATTTACTGGGGAAAAGTGGGACACGACAATTATTACAAGACTAATTTAGTACACGAAAAGCGAGAAGAGGAGTGTGCAGATGTGGAGTAATAAATAAAGTCTTTAATAATTAAAGAAGAGATCTCTCTCTGCTAACTAGGAGGAGTGTAGCAACTGTGGCCAAAGTAGATGGCTAATTATATCCCAATACACACACACACACACACACACACAATAAACATGGAATAATCTCATTCTCTTCTTCTCAAGGGCAAAGAGAAATAAAACGAGAAATATATATTCATGAGCAGAGCAACCCAAAGGGACTTTATTCATCGACTCGGAATCTAAAAATACCAGAGGGTTGTAATGGGGAACTATTTTCAATGTAAACCCACGAGAAATTATGTTCAAGGGACTCTAATTCTGGATTGTTCTGTTGCTGAGGACATTCTTGAGTAATAAGTACAAAGTTTATTTTTTGGTAGGTCTGTTTTACGTGATATGCATAAAACTATGATCAAAAATTTATTTGGACCCTTGGACCCAAAACTAGAAAAGTACTATTCTCAGGCATTTGTACTAAGAAATTTGGCTATACTAAAATAGACTGCGAATATTTGAGCGAGCTCCCAAGAAAATAAATTTTTTTTTACATTGGGTTGCCCTGATAATAAGCATTTCATTTTAAGCACACGCTCTTAGCTTGAGAAGTGAATTTGAAATTTCTCAAAATGGTGCTCAAACGATTTGTAGATTAAAATAAAAGTGTACTAAGAGGGTTTTGCCTAAAAGTGTTGAAAAATAATTTTTAATGTATTAAAAATAAGAGATCAAGGTACTAAATTGTGACGCCCTACTAAAAAGTAATTTCTAAACCGTTCATTAATTGGATATAGATTGACATGAAATTATCATCTTCAACGAGGCTCCCTAGAACAACAGGATTAGGGTGTATTATTAATAATTTATAATGGATAACTAATCATCAATTCATGAACAGAATAGCCTCATTAGATGTGAATGCTACTGAGTGAGTAGTGCTGAAAAATTGATGAGTACAAAAATGCACATGGAATCTCTTTTGTCATCGTAATTTGTATCGATAATAATTAGGAGCAGAAAGGTGGAGTCCCCCATCCCTAAAAAATCCATTCCTTTTCTCACACTGACCAATGGAGTCTTGAGATCTACCCTTTTTTAATAATTTCTAATCATCTGGCAGAGTTCACACAAAAAGAATTTTTTCTCATCATGTTATCTAAAACTATTGTTTAACTAAGGAAGATTGAGTAATACAATAGGGAAGTGAGTGTATACGAGATATTTGATGGGAAAAAAATAGTATTTTTTCTTTTTTTAACATTCTACACAAAAATTTATTGACAGACATTTCCTGTTCATGTTTGCATAAGAGGAATAAAATTTATTTAAATTATCTATTTGTTTCTTACCACAATAAATTCATTTTAGAGTGAGGTAGCTTTTAGCTCGAAAATTGGGTTAAAAAATAAACGAAGATGATCAAATTTCCTGTTAGTTTTTCTTGATTATTGAAAAAAAGGAGATCCCTAATGATAATTCCTGTCTCTAGATAGATCCATAAAAAGGAAAACAGAGAGGCAGGAAAAAGTATTCTGCCCAATGGTATATAATTGTAATCTTTTTTAATTATCAAACACTCAAATCTACAAAGAAATGACGTAGATTTTACTTTGGAGAACTAATAAATTTTTTTTTACTATTTCATTGAAAAATAATTTTCTGTTTGATTTTAAAATTTAGACAAAATTGGCGCTACAAATCGAGTACAAGAATAACGTTAGAAAAACTACTTACGTTATGAGGAATGAGTATTTGATTAAACCATCGGCTGGCTATCAGAGCTTCTTCATCGCTCAGAGGACCTTGGACGGGGTGCAGGTTGAGGGCGGACTGCGCGGAGTTTGTAGGGACAACTTTTACGGCGACGATTGCTCTCGAGAGTGCGACGAGACTGCACAGAGGACGATATCGAGATATCGATGCGGTAGAAATGGCAAGAGGATCTGCAACCAAGGCTGGTCTGGCGGGAATTGCGATATGGGTGCGTTTGCATTTGTCTGTCTGAAAAATAAAAGTTTAATATTATCTTTTCCAAAGCGATATGCTCGGCCGGTTGCAGCGCAGAGAATGGATTTTGTACAAGTCCGAATACTTGCAAGTGAGTTATTTGCAAATATTTTTGGAACCATAGAATTTAAATAAAATGTATTTTGACATGCTTCTCAAATAAAGGGATATTTTATTCCTAGGCTCGATACATGTGATTGATAAAACTTTTAGAAGAAAGTAATCTTTTCATCGAGAGAAGAAAAGATAACAGAAAATATAATTCAAGGGCATTGGGAGGGAAATGCAAAGTGCAAAGGATTAGAGGAAATTTTTCAGAAGTAGGATTAACAGAATCATATTTCCAATTAGACAAGTTTAGATAACATCACAATACCCCATCTCAAAAGGATTTTCAAGAATTGAAAAACTACTGATATTCATTTTTAGGGTACAAAAGTTATTTAACAAAGGGATGGTGTAGTGGATTGTTCCCCATGTCCCAAAAATGATATCCATCCTTGAAACAAATTTACTTGGTAAATAGTTTCAAACCTTCCTCTCCCATTATAACCCCTCATGTGAACCCGAAGAGAGTTAGACTCGGCTATGAAACTCAATTCTAAGAAGAAGAAAAAAACGTCCAGAATAATTTGAGACTCCCCCAACCAGCCACGTATAAATAAATTAGAACAAGAAGATAAACAAAACAGTTTCTTTTCTCCTAGATTAGAATCACTCTATGCCTTCATTTAAAGAAAATCAATCATGTCCGTTTTCTTCTTTGAGCAAGCTTCATGGAGAAAGAAAATTTGTAATTTGTCTTAAATTAGCCACCAGACTTTAGAGCATAGACAGTTTGAATGGATCTTTATAACGGACAGATCCAGTAGGGAATCTTGTAATATTTGCCCCAATAACTCTCGAGTCGATAATTGAAAATAGGCCAAGGAAAAAAGGGACAAATTACTGTGAAAAACATCAAAAGAGAAAGCTTTCAAGAGAGTTTAAATAACTTGATTAAAAGATTTTACATTTGCCAAGATTAATAAATCGTAATGTAGTGCAGTCCTGAAATGTTAGTCAGTGCCTTTGAATAGTGATTGATCTAGACTGTCAAAATGCAAAAAGTTTAATCTCACAAGAATTCCCCTTTCAAGCTCAAGAGTTCCCTTATGGCAGAGTGATTAATAATATCTGGGAGAAGTTTCGTTCCAAGTTTTAAAGATTTCCCCATGGGAGTTGAGTCGAATAGGGAAGGAGTCTACGCACACAAGCTAATAAACACTGGTTGAATAATATATTCCCTCCCTATCTCTCTCTCAAATAAATCTTTACTTGAATATTCCTCAAGGAATTCATGGTAGACTTGCGATATGGTAGTGTCCACCACCCCGCCCCCCATCCATTTCATTATATCACCAATTACTAAAGGAGAAAAGTTGTTGCTCTTCTGCTTAATGCCTACTCATCCATTATGAAATGAGTATTTCCCACTCATTAAACTAATAATAAACTCGAGAATGTTTTTCTTATTATTGAGTACTACTCAGTGTTTAAAAGTAGTTTTTTTTTTAATTTCAAGGATTAATGGGAAAAAGTTGACTCTCCATCGATCGGCAGTGATCATCAATCAAAGTCAGAATTTTTTTGGATTAAGAGCAATTTATCAAGAGAGTTATTTGCATAAAAAGTTAACCAAGTGTTGAGGACAGTTTATTTCATTTGAAAAATTTTAACAAATGGTTCTCAAATTTGACATAAAAATCGACTTTATGCGTAAATAGTTTAATATTTCTCATAGGCGCCCATGAAACAAAGAACTTTAGTTCAATACGAGTGGTCTAAGAAATATTCTTTCTAGGTGCAAGGAGGGTTGGACAGGAAAGCATTGTAATGAATGCATTAAATATCCTGGATGCAAGAACGGTTTCTGCGTTGACTCACCGTACACATGCACCTGTAATATTAATTGGACAGGAAAGTTTTGCAATATTCGTAAGTTGTATTGCAAAAATAATATACAACTCTCAGAATTTTTTTTAAGATGTTTGGAAGAATAATTTTTGTCTACAAATTGAGTGTTTAATAAACATAAATATGGATTAATCTGGGATCTGAGAACATCCTTGGTTTAGATCAAGTTTTGAATTGAGTGTGTCAAATTTGATTAATCTTGTTTCTCGAATCTCTTCAACAATTTTTGGCAATGTTGAGTAATAGGTTTTAATGATAATCGCTACTCTTCTAATCCATAATGGGTTGAGTCTGGACGTTAAAAAACGGTTGAATATGTTGTGTACTAATTCTCTCAACCGTATAGCCTTATATCCATGCGAGTATGAGAGCAATTGCAGGAATAACGGAGTGTGCAAATCAAAGGTTGATCTGAATAACGGAACCCTAATGAAGAGTTTAAAAGAGGCGACTGCCAAATTAATACCGATCAAGTTGACAGAATGCATATGCCCAGACGGCTTCAAGGGAGAAGAGTGTCAAGAGAGTGAGTGATAACTACGTTTTGATGTTATATTCTGGCATTATTTCCTTCAAAATATTGTATGCATTCTAGACAGATTTTTTTTAATATTTGAGAATATAACGACCGGCCATCGTTTTGTTTTTCTTTGAACCGAAAAATGCAATGTTGAACGATTTCAGGCTTATTGTTCAATGAACAATGTTCATGATTCCTGACGTGAAATGCATTGAACTTAGAAAAACTTTAGAATAATTTATTTCTCTTCGGCAAATTGGAGAGAATTTTCGCATCATTTCTGAACGCATAAAAGCATTCCTCATCCTTTCTTTTCTGTTTGAACGTAGATTGCCAACCAAGCTGATGTTTCTGGCATCTAATTTCTTCAAGAGTTGTTAAGATGTAAAGAAATTATTTTTCGAGATATGGGATTGCATTCAGGACGTAACTACTCGTAGCATATGATTCAAGCCAAAGTTTCAGCCCATATTTAGCAGGTTTAAATGGGATATACTGTTTGGATGGACATCTTCCACGAAATCCAGATAATCTTTTATCGATAGTAACGTTCATCCTGGCTTGTAATACAAACTGAGATTTGTTACCCATCGTTCTCAAATATCACAGACTGGGGCGAATTTATCTGTCTCTAAACGCCTTATGACCATAATTCAAAATCCATAGTTCCGTAATTGGCTCAGTATTAGATGAGAATTCCAAGATATCAAACTCTTCTGGAAAAATATCTTTCCAGCCATCATTCATGATAGATCTAGCATATTCATTTATGCGCTGTATTATTTCGCGTCTAAGCACATCCGGGAACAAACATTGGAACGATGATAATTCATCATGGATTCTTGATATAGCGAATTTTGTGGGGCCAGGTTTCGTTTTCAAAATATTTTGAGCCTTGGCTCTTCCAGTGTTCAGCGGTTCTAGCTTCCATTCTATTGTTTTATCTTTTGAAAATATGCCTTTGGTTTCATCGCAATTTTCTGATAGA